>PVJL010003139.1:0-29473 GCA_004026885.1 Lyroderma lyra
TTTTTTTTAATTCATTTTTATTGTTAGACTTATTGGGGTGACATCTGTTAGCAAGGATTACATAGGTTTCAGGCATACAATTCTACAGTGCATTGTCAACTTGATGTATAATAAGTTTACCACCTAATGTGACTTCTCTTTCCATCACCTTATATTTAGCTTCCCCCCTCCTCTCCCACCCCCTCCCCTTTCTCCCCTCTAATGTTAATGTGAAAGAGTTACAGTTCCCTGAATCCTCTTGTTAGAGGAAGGGTTTCTGGGCTTATTAGTTTTCTCAGAATGCTAACATGTTTTAGGGCAGGAAGGGCTACTCTAAGTTCATGTGCTAAATTTCTTGGTTTTCATAATCTTCCTATAGAAAAAGAATAGGAGGAAAATAGCATTATAAATTGCATTGTTGTTATAATACTGTATCTATTGAAGGTTCAAATATAATATGAAGACACATGAGCACATTCACCTGCAAGACCACATTTTTCTTAGAAAAGTCAATTTGGATATTAAAATTATGTGTACGTGTAATCTTTTGTTAATAGCACTCATGCATTCTGAATTCTAACTTTGTTAAACATAGAGTAGCAGAATTAAAGAATGCTAATTTATAAACTGAAAAAATTACAAAAGCTTGGAACTTAAAACATAGCAGGATCTGACCTGTATTTGATCTATATCATTTGATCTATATCATTTGATGCAATAATATTTTAGGATCCTGTCTTTGAATAAGTCGAAGTCCTCTATGTGGTTTATAACTATAGTTCTTTCTATTCATTATTTAAGCAAGGAAGGAAAAATTCAGACTTATAGCTCCCAAATTACGTGTTGTCTACCAAGATGTTTAGATTTTAAAATTAGCATAATATGCTGAAAGTAAAAATATTCCTTTTTATATATTTAATCACATATTAGAAAATCATTTCTTAGAGGATTAAAATTTATAAACAGATATCATTTTGCTTTAGACAAGCAGAATATTCAATAGTTGGGAAAAGACTTTTTTTTTTAAAGAAACATCTGGTAGATGCATAGCTTTAAGCTATTTGTCTGCAATATTAATTTGTTACATATATTATTATCCTTTAGTGTTTTAGGATTATATAGTAAGATTAGCTAGTAAGATGTCTTCTACTTTATACCTAGTAATCCAGTAATTATTACTTAAATCAAATTTAATTTTTTATGGTAGTAGCATATGGTTGACAGAGAATGAGTCAACCAGCATTCATTCATTATCAGTTATGTTCTCTGAAACATATTGTTGGAAAAGAAATACAATTCTCAATAAGCTAGCTCAAAATATAGATGGCAATAAAAGATACTCAGGAACAACGGAGAATAATATATACCCAATTGCTAAAATAATATCATACAAAGTGAACTATAAGAATCATCAAAGAGGAAAAGATACCCACTGTGGATATCCTTAAGACAAGCTTGTTCAACTCACCAGTCGCATGCGGCCCAGGATGGCTTTGAATGAAGCCCAATACAAATTCATAAACTTTCTTAAAACATTATGAAAATTATGCATGGATCTTTTTTTTTTTAGCTCATCAGCTATCATTAGTGTGAGTGTATTTTATGTGTGGCCCAAGACAGTTCTTCCAATGTGGCCCAGGGAAGCCAAAAGGTTGGACACCTCTGCTTTAAGACATAAGAGCTATAAACCTTTAGAATTTCATTCTAGTTAAATTAATCTTTTCCACCTCGGTTTTTTAATTTCATAAGTAAATAGAAAATTAGACTTTATGTGTGTGTGTGAAGGCACTCTACAAATTGGAGTTGAATATGTATATGTATGTGCTCACCTATATATATATATTTATATATTCCTAGGGATATGATTGAAAGCTTTTTATTTTTCCATTGAGGATAAGGATTAGATGTTTAATTTTTTTCTTACCTTTGCCCCTATAGTCTATTTGGTAGATGCTCAATAAATGAGGACCACCTAACAGTGACTATATCTTATTAATTTATGGAACAGATGGTTACAGGTTTCTGAATGAATCTATGTTGAAAGAATTGATTTAAGTTAATCACCAAATAACTATTTTCATCTCATATATTTGTGCTTAATTTTTTCTCTCTCACTGTGACCTTAAAGCAAATTATTTAACACTTCTTTGTCCCTCAATTTTTATTTTAACTTATTATTTTGAAATAATTATAGACTCAAAAGAAGTTGAAAAAATAGTACAGAGGGGTCCTGTGTACCCATCATCCAGATTCCCCAAATAGATTTCACAATTATAGTATACTATCAAAGCCAGGAAATTCACATTGAGTATCTTTTAAATTGAGGGAAAAAAACACCAACATTTTAGGAATGCTATTTTTCTGTTCTACTTTTCTAAGACTGCTTATTAATCTATACTTCAGAAAAATATTAAGGTAAAAGTAAACCTTTCATAATATTAACTGAAACTTAAACAGTGGTCATAGGAGATAGAATTATAGGAGATGACTTTTAAGTTGTACATGTTTATGGTTTGAGGTTTTATTGTTTTGTTTTTGTTTTTGCAAAACAGCATGTTTTATTTTTATCATCAGAAACCCAAACAATTAAAAAAGAAAATAAAAACAATTTTAAATGATAAATCATCCAGGAATGTATATGGTTAGCCACTAAAGTGTTACTAAAGAGAATGGCAAAACAAAAGCATGCATATTACTCAGTTTCGTTACTTATTTTCCAGCTACTTATGTGTAAAGTATTTGGAGCATGTTTGAGCACGTATTTCAGCAGTGAAACATACTCACTGCAATGTTCAAAAGAAATCCCGTTTTCCTGGGAAATACTGTTTATTTTCTAAATAGAAATCTTACTTATCTAGCAGAAGTGTTTAAAATTTTGGAGTTTTATGTATATAGTGCCATTTTAACTTGAAAGACAAAGATACTGCATTAGAAATAGATCAACCCTATGTATTTCATCCACTTCCATAATTAATTAGTAGTCAGTTGCATTTAAGATAACAAATATACGTACCCTGGTTCTTCAGCAGTTGTCTGCCTTGAAGCCTGCTACATATTAACTTATGAAGAAAAGAATGGTTTAATATTCAAAATAAAATTTGTATTTTTATGGCTTTTTCTTTTTAATTTTTTCCATTGTCTCTAAAATGTTAGTGTAGTGGAGAAAAGCACAGTTATAAAATTTAATTTTATTGCTAGAAAAGACATGGGGATTGGATTTTTTCAAACTTTTTACTCAATATATACTGATAACAAAAGATGAATACAAATCACATTTGCCTTCTGCAATTACAAGAGGTGCTCAAAGTAGTTACCATCAGTATTTATGTAATACATAGATAACGTCTCTTAAAATGTGTATACATTTTTTGGCACCCCTTATATTCCTTTGATACATATTGTTACAAAGTAAATAGAAGAAAACTTTCAGTTTTATTGGTTCCAAATGACATAACAGTTATCATGTTGCTGTATAATGGTTATTTTTGTATTCATGAAACAAATAGCATCTTTTATCACAACTACATTTCTGTATCTACAGCATGAAATAACTTACTTAAAAAATTACTATTGCCTTAAGAGTGTAACTTTTTTTATATAGTAAGATTCATCACCAGAGCAAACTCTTAATTATATGTACATAGCATAGATTCATAAATTATAGTAAGTAATTATTAGAATTTCTTCTTTACCACAGTTATTCCAAGTTGGGAAGTTTCAACTGTTTTAGCTTCTGCTCTTTAGCAGAGATGTTAAAGCTTTGTAAAGTAAAATGATGGAGAACTGATGGCTAGTAATGGAATCAGAGACCTGGGCTCACAATCAAGGCTAATTAATTAGTTGATAAATGAGATGTGCCATTGTGGGTAAAGACGGCAAATTGTGGCCTCAACTTTGCTTTTGATGAAAAATGTGATTTTGAATGTATTCTATTTCATTTATTCTTCAGAAAATGAAGAATATTTTAGTTGTTTTTGATTTAATATGTTCAAATCTTTTTAATTACAGTCTCGAGTGATCGCTGTACTGGATTGGGAGCTTTCAACCATTGGTCCTCCTTTGTCAGATTTAGCTTATCTCTCCATGTCATACTTTGAGGGAAGGAACATTACCCGGTCATTTCAAGGTTCTTATTTCCAAGCAGACATAGGTATGAAAACATATTGTTGCCTAAATGGCTATTAATCTAAAATTTATTTTTTCTCTTAATTTAAAAATAGGATTATTTTGCAATTTTAGATAGCTTTTATTTACTTCTGGAAATGTTTCTAAATAATTTTGTTCTTTATTGACTTTCCTGAAATTAGCATTCCACTTTTAGTAATTTCTGACAGGATATAATCCTTTGTGTATAGTGTTTTGGAAATCAACGTTTAGAACATGCTTTGTTATGTGGACTAATGGTTATAATATTTTATATACATATGCTATATTATGACATTTTGCAATATTCACCATAAGATTTTTATTAAAGTTTATAGTATGTGATGTTTTTATAGGGATGCCATCAATGGAGGAACTAATTTCAATATATTGCCGCTGCAGGGGAATTAATCCTGTTCTTCCTAATTGGAATTTCTTTCTTGCTCTTTCATATTTTAAAGTAGCTGGGATATCACAGGTAATTAATTGTTTTTAACATGTGTTTTACCATTATTTATTAATGTACTGTTGACAATATGTTCCAGTCTTTAGAGGTTTTATATTCTTTACCCATAGATCTTTTGACTTCTCATAATGACAAACACCAAACGGGTAAAATATAAATCCGGAATTTACAGAATAGAAATTTGTCAAGGAAAAAAGTTAAGTAGCAAATTGGATCATCTCTTTTTGGTATCGTAATCTTAAAAGATGGCAGAAGGAAGAGAGAAAGTCATAATGACAAACAAAAGAATGTGAGAATTAGCTATTTCCCCAATATCCAATGTAAGAACGGGCTAAAAATCTTTTAATGAAATCTTCTTCAGACCATAAAACCATTTATTAACTAGGTGTGATAATGAGGAAAGAATCATTTTTGAACTTCCCAAATCCTAGCATAGTACCTGGCATGTAGTAGTCTCTTAATACATGTTTTTGAGTAAATAGATGAGTAAATAGATGAGTGAATTTTGAGAGGAAATTGAGCATAAATTCAGTTTTTTACAATTGTAGTTTAATCTAAACAAATACATTCTTTATTATACTAATTCAGTTTCCATGTACTTTGACTCTTGTAAGCTTATTTAAGAAATTGATTTTTTTTTCACTTTATAGTGAACATTTGATGTGTTTTTTAATTTTTTTAATTTTAATTTAATATCGTGACACTGATTAGTAAAAATTACATAGGTCGGGAGTTCTCTGGTGGTGTAGTGGCTTAAGGCTCCAGTGCTGTCAGCACTGTGGCCTGGGTTCGATTCCCATCTAGAGAGCTACCCACATACAAAAAAAAAAGGAAAAAAGAAAAAAAAAAGGAAAAAAAATTGCATAGGTCATAGGTGTACAATTCTACATTACATCTTCTATGTGCTGTATTATGTGTTCATCACCCAGGGTCGGTTCTCTTTCCATCACCATATATTTATGTCCCTGTCCCTTCTCCCCCACGCCCCTGCCTCCTTACCCTCAGGTAACTACTAAATTACTGACTGTGTCCATGAGTTTTGTTTCTTTGTTGCTTTTGATTTTATGTCAACAATCCAACTAAATTTCTCTATCGCTTTCTCTTAATTTACCCACTCTTCCCTCCCTCCTTCCATCTTAAAAAGTCCCTCTAACATTCTTTGTAGTACTGGTTTGGTGGTGACGTATTTCTTTAACTTTTCCTTATCTGAAAAGTTCTTTATCTGTCCTTTAATTTTGAATGCTAGCCATGCTGGATACATTATTCTTGGTTGTAGATCCTGGGTTTTCATCATGTTGAATATTTTCTGCCAGTCCCTTCTGCCCTGTAAAGTTTCTGGCGAGAAATCAGCTGAGAATTGAATGGGTGTCCCTTTATAAGTTACTACTTGCATTTCTCTTGCTGTTTTTAGAATTTTCTCTTTTCCTAACTTTTGCCATTTTAATTATGATGTGTCTTGGTGTGTTCTTGTTTGAGATCATCTTGTTTGGGATTCTGTGTGCATCCTGATACATCTATTTCCTTCGCCAGGTTAGGAAAATTTTCATTCATTATTTCTTCAAATAATTTCTTGATCCCTTGCTTTTCCTCTGTCCCTTCCAGCACACTTAGGATTCTGATATTCTTCCTCTTAAAATTGTCCCAGAGGAAGCTCAAACCATCCTTATTTTTCTGAATCTCATATCTATTTGTTCTAAATGGGCACTTTCTGCTGGCTTTTCCTGCAAACAGCGCTTCTGTTTTATCTGGTGTGGTTACTTTTATTTCATTCTTCATTTCAGTTAATGTAGTCATTATCTCTGTCTGGTCCTTTATAATGGTTTGTAAGTCTTCTTTAATGCTTGCTATCTCTCTGTTGAAATTATCATTCAGTTCCTTAAGCATTTTTATAGTCATTGCTTTAAGCTCTGTTTCTGTCCCCATCTTTTTAATTCTTTGGTTTCTCATGTTTTGCAGCCTCTCTGGACCCTCCCAGCTGTAATTTCTTTGGTGTTCACTTCTGATACTGGGCAGGCAGAGGTCTATGGGGGAGGGGCATTTGTGGCTTTGTTTTCTTCCTGTGGCTCTGGGGGTCGTGCAGGGGGTCTGGGTGTGATTGCGCCTTTCTGTTCTTGGTGTGCCCTGCACGCAGATTTCTGCCCTGAGCCTTGGGGTCAAACCTGTATGCTGGACTTTCAAACCATCCTGGTTGTGGACTGAGAAACACACACGCAGCCCCCTCTCCCCTTCTCCCTCCTAGCCAGAGTGTTCGCGCTGCAACTCCTCACTGCCCAGCCACTCCCCCTCCTCTGGGAACCAGAATGAAGTCCGGCCACTGCATTTTGCAGACCGGTCTGCACTTCCTAGGCCCAAAGTGAGGTGTTGTGGTATTGCATCCTATGGACTGAGTGAGGCCCGGAGCGCACTCCCGCCACCTTCTTCCTCCTCCCTCCCCCAGCGGTAGAGTTCCAAGTGGGGACCCGCAAGGCCACATCTCCGCTCTTCTTTTTATTTTTCCTTTTTTAATCCTTTGTCCACCCATAGATACTTTAATGTGACGAGTGGGTTTCTTAGCTGTGACTGTGTGTTGTGTAGAGGGTCCTTGGTTGAGGTCTAGGTGTTTTTGTAGTTATAATTTCCAGAGGAGCTTTTTGGAGGTCCCTCTCACACCCCCATTTTGTTGCATCTCCAGAAATTGGTATGCTTTTCAATGGCGAGGGGCTAGGGCTTGGAGAAAAAAAAACAGATAAATAAGAATTTTTTTTTTTTTTTTTAATATGGGTAGTTCCCTGGCTGGGAATCGAACCTAGGCCGCAGCGTTGACAGCACTGAAGCCTAACCCACTACGCCACCAGGGAGCTCCATGAAATTTTAAAAACAAAGAAGAATGGAGGGAAAAAAAGGACTAAGAAAAATCATGGTTATTTTTCTGTTCTCAGAGAACTGAAATGTCTTCTAGAAATAGTTGTGTTATATTTCATCCTGTATTTAACAATCATGTTAATCATGTTAATCAAGTTGATTGGATGGGTTTCTCAAAATAGTGTTTATGGTGTGCTTCTCTATCCATCAGTTTCCACAAATCAGATACCAGATAGGCTTTGAATTTAAATTTCTTTGGATTTTCATTTCAAAAAAAGTTTTACATGGTTTATGATTATAATTAATATATATGTCATAAACTATATAATAGTAGCCTTAGAAATGACCATAAACATTCCATTCTCACTAGAAATATGAAAATAGAAATGATGGAAAGACTTAGTATTTTTTTTTTTTAAGTGGTGAAACAAAGAGATAGTTTATTGAGGGAAAGTACACTCCAAAGAGGTAGGAACGGGCTCGAGCAAAGAAAGTGGCTCAGGAGCCTTAGTATTTTATTATATAAAGAATTGTATAAGGAAATAAACTAATGAAATTCAGTTGATTGTGTTTTGGTGGAGAGGCATGGGAGAGGAGAATGTATTATGTTAGAAGCACAAAACATGGAGAATTAAGTAAGAAAACTAGTTAGCATTCAGCTAACACTGTTCAATTCAAAGGAGACAGTTTCACCTGAATTATGGGTCCAAAAAATTAGATAAAACATTCTTAGAGATCATTTCATTGCTTTTTTGGTGTTACAGTTTTTTATTTTGTTTTGGTTTCTTTAGATTTTCCCCTATTATGAAAGGGAGGCAAGTGATTCTTGGAGGTGATATAACTTGCCAATTTGGTATCTTTGGTAACTTCCAAGCTCATTTGCAAGTTTAGTGTGATTCCCTGTTACAATTCTGTTAGTATGAGAGCATGTTAACTAGATGATACAAGTATGACTCTTAATTTAGGAGGGTTTAATTATTCCTTCATGTAAATTAATAAAATTGATAATCTGATTGATATCTTGGTACCTTGTGAGTTTAATGACTCACGTAACTGGGAAACTGGAACGTCTGGGTAGCTGAAGAACAGTTTTCAATGAATTGTAACTGCTTCATGTTAATTTACCTATAGGGAATATATAGTAGGTATCTTCTGGGAAATAATGCATCTGAAAAGAGCTCTCAATTTGCCAATGTTGTGCAACCTCTGGCAGAAACTGGACTGCGACTCTCAAAAAGGTAAGCAAACTAGATAACTTGGCTAACTCAAATTAGAGCCTTTATTAATTATTTGGAGGTTATAAACTTTAGGGGGATAGGGATTGTTTTATTTCTTACACCAGCATGTCTACTGCCAATCACAGTAATTTGGTAAATCTCTTATCTGCCTGAAAATAAATTGACTTCAAATATAAAAATTACCCATATTTATGATTAAAAGTATTTTGATAACTTGAGTGTATAAACTTCTAAGGATATAGATAAAACTCTTAAATGTTTCTTTCATATACCTGTTACTACATATACCTATTTAAAATTACAAATTATATAAGGTGAGTTATTAAATTTAGAAATAGTGCTTTTTTTCCACTATCAATCACATCATGATATTTTTATTCAGACATTGTGGATGCATCTTTGAAATCCATGTCTCCATTAGTGGAGCACTTTCTGAGGCATCTGATCCACTTTGCCAACTACACTCCCATGTAAATGGTGTGACATATAGCACTTCTGAAGGTGTGGATGATGCTGTCCCTGGAAATTCTGTCCAAGCCACAAGCACCTATGGCATAACATTAGGACAGTTGTGTTTTACAATTCATTTTATAGATGGATGTCTGTGATCTCCACAACATAACAACCAATGGTGTTGCTCTTTAAAGATCTTGTTCATAATGACGTCAGCAGTTGTATTTGTTAGACATATACTAAGAGTAATTATTAAATTTGTGTTTAATTTCTTGGGTTCCCTTTTTAAAGATTCTAACAAGTGACTTCAATAAATATTCAAAACTATCATTGATTGAGGTCATGTCAAGCTTATGTTTTCCCCAAATAATACTTGAAGCATTAAAATTTGATGATCAAATACTTAAAAAATTCCAAAACATGTCAACTCCTTCTGAGGGCTATTTTTGGGGAACTGGGGAAGATTTCATATTATATTTAGAAATATGTAATAATGATTTTGGATATCTCATAACATTTTTTTCTTACAAAGAACTTTCAAAACACTACCACACATTGATACTACCAGGATGTTTTTGGTACAGACCAGGAAAGGCCAGGAAGTTCTTACTGATGTGAAACATTTCATGAAACAGCACATCCTTCCAGCTGAAAAGGTAAGTATTGTATGAACAGAATGTATCTGTGCTCAAGGACAATTCGTGAATTATTTCTATTATCTCTGCTTCTAAGAGTACCTTGGTATCATCTTTGTGGTTAATCCTTAACTAGATATCCCTTCTCACCTTAGCACTGAGCTGCTACAGAACTTGGAGCCTGAAAAATTACAAACTTTATAAAATATGCCAAGGGGATGCCACAGATAAGTCTGTGGAATTAAAATTAAGTCAAAGGAAATTAACTTTTTTTTGGAAAGTTGAGATCCTAAATATATTAGATTAAAACACTACTTTGGAGGCCTTTTCCTAAGGCAGTGATTTTCAGCATTTTGTTTTTTTCTTAATGGACCCCTTTGAGATTTAAGAGAACTATAGACAAAACAAAATAGGCATACCAGAAAATTTTATATATCATTTCAAGTTATTACAGATACTACCAGCTCTCTCACCACAAACTACTATTTTAAGGTGCTAAGTTTCAGTTAGTTTACTTAGGGTAGAGAAGTAACATGGTACATTCAATTAACAGATAATTATCAGGTACCTCTTAATGGTTAGGCACTTGGAGAGCCACTATAAGTAAAGGAAAGAACAAGATAGACAGTGCTTATACTCCCACAGAGGTTATACTTTAGTATGAAACAATAACATTAAATAAGAGATGGTAAATGCTGTGAAGAAAAAAAACTATTGTGAAAATATGTGAGGCATTTGAGTCGAACACTGTTGTAGAAATTGTAAGGGTTTGATTCTAGCCCATTCCTGCCACAAGTTATGTGGTCTTGGGCAAATAACTGTATCTCTCAGAACCTCAGTTTCTTCATCTATAATGTTTATAAGTATGACTGGATATATAATAATTTTCCATTTTAATCTTCCAAATTCTGAAAGGTCTAGAGCTAGACTGGTAAAATCAAACAGGAAACTGAAAAAGACCAAAATTCTTTCCACAAGAATGTTCAGAGCTGATATGAGTTTATAGGGTGCTTAGTGTTAATGCTTGAATTATATGAATAATGATTACATTTTAGCAAGTTCCGTCATGAGATTAACTTTGCTCACGGATTTAAGGTATAATTTTTTTAGAAGAAAATACTGCTTAATATAAGGCAGTTCTTTCTAGTCATCCTGTTTGTGTATTCAGTGCTTAAAGTATCACTTTGGAGACTTTCTGTTCTGGTTAGTATACATACAATTTTTATTTCTGAAATTCTGTACTTTGGGTATTAAAAAGAAAATGCAACATTTTTTATTAATAAATGGCATTATTTGCCTCTCTTCCCTCAAAATTCCTTTGAATTAACAAAGAAATTTTGAAAAAGTGGAATAAATAGGTAAAAGCACAAAAACAGGAGGGGGATACAAATCAGATTTGGAAAGCAGACTGGTTCATACTAAACAATAAACCTTAACAGCAAGCCACATCTCAAAAGAACTTGAAAGTAAGAGAAGCTGTAATGCATGTGGTAACTTTCTTTTTTTTTTACAATGGGGTCCCCTGTGATTTGGCTGGTATTGAGAGCAGGAGTAAGAAGGGGAAGAGAAATTAAGATGTTTCAGGAATTTACCTGTAGGTGGGCTGCTTTGGATGGTCTTTAACACTCATAGGTAACAGTGGTGTTTGCCCTAGACACCAGGTTGCAAGAGTACTTTTAAAAAGCAAAAAAGCCAGGGCTTCAACATGAGGGTTAGCACTCTAGAGCAGAGTCCTTCATGTTTTTACTTTTTTTTTTCCTGATGTGAGGTTTGATGTAGACCCCAACTTGTCTGTCAGCCAGCCTGATTCCTCCTACCTGCTCACCCTAAAAGGAAGCCTGTCCATTGACATGCTAGTGCCTGCAACCAGCTCATTATTCAAAGGAGAGGCCAGAATTAGCAAAGGAAACTAAGTAGCCTTGCTCTTTCATTCAGAAATGTGTACAGGCAATCAATGCAGCACAGAAGAGAGGTATCACAGCTGGGTTGTGATACAGCTGCTAAACTCAGTATGATGCAGATATTAAAATATTTACAAAGAATTTGCAGTAAAAGAAAGTGCTTTATGATACGTGGAAAAGCAGTCTATTGCTTTAAAGGGAAGATTGTCATTATTTTGTGTGGCAAGGAAGGTCACGGTCATTTTGTCTTTGTAGATCTTTCAAATCTGGAATGTATACATATCTAATAATGTGAGCTTTTTCTTCCTTTAAAAACTTGTACCAACATCTGTAAAAATGTACTATTCCTGTAGAATGATTCTGAATAACACTAA
This sequence comes from Lyroderma lyra, assembly GCA_004026885.1. Classification (NCBI taxonomy): domain Eukaryota; kingdom Metazoa; phylum Chordata; class Mammalia; order Chiroptera; family Megadermatidae; genus Lyroderma; species Lyroderma lyra. The sequence goes on from PVJL010003139.1 coordinate 12,031, forward strand.
TCCCTGTCTGTGAACATACACATTGAAATGATACTTGGACAAAAGTAATTAGCTTTTTCAGAATGGAAGGGGGACAGCCTATAAAATTCTATCAAATATTGTTGTAACTAAGTTTATAAAAACTGAAATAGTTAATGTCTGAAAAACAAGATTCTATCACATAATACACCAACATATTAATAGTACATTAATTTCGCTAATAAGACTTCATGATTTTTTGCGGGGGTGGGCGCGAGGGTAGTTCCCTGACTTGGGAATCAAACCCAGGCTGCGGCATTGAATGCACCGAAGCCTAGCCACTACACCACCAGGGAACCCCTGATTTTTTTCTTAATACTTTTACATATTTTTCCAATTTTTCATAACAGGAAAAGATAAGCTTCATTTAAACTATTTTAATGACCTATTGACACTCCTTGGATATTATAAAATTAGAACATAATCCATTTTCTATGAAAATGTTAAAAGGCAGTTCCTATTTAACATGGATAAAGAGTCCTGAAAATAGCATGTAAAGTAGGAACTGGCAACATGACATTATTGAAAACACACTTTTGGCATAATGACAACATTAGTCATATTATCTTACTGAGTCGAATAATGTACTAGGGAATAACTGTTGCTTCTTTCTAAAGGACTTAAATTTATAAAGTAGAAAACTTTATATTGCAAAGTTACCATAGGCTCAGATTTAAGATTCTGAACCAACATATTCCAAAACAGTATCTCAATCAGTAATGAGAAAGTTAGTTGTTGAAGGTGATATTTTGGGAGAATTGATCAGGCATCAAGCATATTTTCTGCTTGCTTCTTTTCACCAATAAACTCTTTTTATACTTTAAAAACTAAAAAAGCTTCTAATGAGGTATTTTGTTTTAATTCTGACTTCTACCATGCCACAAATAGATTTTGCAGATCTCTAAATGGATAAAGTTTAGAACAGGAAGTATTAAATAATACAAGTTTTTAAATAATTATACAGTGACATAATTTAATTTCTCAGACTGTTGTATCATAGAGAGGTAGCCAGAGATGAGGAATTTGTAAACATATTGCATAAATATTCTTTACCAAACACAATAGCATTGACTATTTCCATGGCAATGTAATGGATGGAAATAATAAACAACCCTAAACAGGAAATATTCCTATTTAACTGACTTCCTGGCAGAAATAACAAATGTTATTCATCCTGGTGCCTTGGAAAGAGCTGTCCTTTTTCATCTTGAAGTTTCCACTAAATACAGCAGTACTCTAGACTAGCCATGCTTCAATAAAAGGAATGCTTTAGTATATTACTTATATGACTGTAAATTGGTGAAACAGTTTTAGAAAATAATATTGTAACATGGAGCTTTGACTGTGTTCATATCCTTTAATTCTACTGGCCTAAGTGTAGAAAAAAATAATAGGTACAGAGATGCTATGATAGCAAAATATTGGAGAATGCCATTATAGTCCAATATTTTAGTTCATCTTAATTCTTTTAGTTGTACAAATTAGAGATTACTGTTACTGTTTTATGTGGCTATTACCCATGTATTTGTCACCGTATGTATTTTCTATATTCCTTCTTGCAACTCAGATGTTTCTTCTAGGATGAAGTTCCTTTAATGAGAATTTTCAGTAAACTTTTATCTTTCTTTTTTCCTTTTCCTTTTTTTTTACCCAGGAGAGGTATTGATTCATAATCATATGTTTATCTATCTATCTCTGTTTTTTTTTTTTTTTTTATCTAATGTCTTTATTTTGCCCTGATTCTTGAAAGATTATGTTCTTGGTTATACAATTCTAGGTTGACAGTTATTTTCTCTCAGCAATTGAAGATACATTCCCACTGATTTCTGGCTTCATTTGTTGCTTTGAGAAGACAGCTCTCAATCTTAACTGTTTTAACTATCAGTAATCTCTCCCCCTCACCCCACCCACCCCACCCCCGCCCACCACCACCTTTAAGAGCTTTACTTTTTCTTTGATGTTCTGTAGTTTGACTGCTCTGGCTTCATTGTGCTTTCTGAATTTGAGGATTAGTGTATATTATCAGTTCTGAAAACTTCTTAGATACAATTTTTTTTCTAACATTCCCTCTCTCTCCATTCTCTTCCTCGAGGACTCCAGTTAGACTTATGTGAGAACTTCTCTCGGTGTTAATCATATCCCTTAACCACTCTTACTTTCCTTCTCTTGAATATTTGTGCTTCACTCAAGAAAGGAGTAATTTCTTCAGATCCTTCTTCCAATTTATATATATTTTCATCTGTATCTAATCTTATTCTTCAGTAATCCATAGAGCAGTGGTTGTCAAAATTTGGAGTGTGTCACAACTGCCTGGAGAGCTGGTGAAGAGTACAGGAGCTCTGGGTTTATTGAAGTAGGATAGGGCCTGGTCCCTTGTGTTTTTACCAAGTTCCCCAAGTGTTTCTGAAACCCACCAAAATTTGAGAACCACTGCCATTGAGTTTTTAAGTTTAATTACTATGGTTTTTCTTTTCCTCAAGCTGCAGTCAGTTCTTTTTCAATTTAGCCCATTTCAATAGTCCTTTGTCATATTTTTAATTCCGCTTTTACTCTTAAAATCAATCAGAGAAAAATATATTCTGTATCAGGTCATTCTGTCCATAGTCTCTGTTGAACTACTGTTTTTGCTAATTCTTGCTAATGGTGGCTTGTGTCCTCGAGTGTTTAGTAATTTTTTATTTTGAACTCATGTTCTGTGAAATGGAATTTTATCTGCTGCTAATATTTAAGGCTTTGTTTAAAGTACTTTCCTCCAGAGAGGATTTGCTTTTGCGTCTGCCAGGTGCCTATAGGCACTGTCACTGGGAACACTACAAGCTTAATTTTTGGCTTCAGATTGTAGGGACCCACAGGTCCCTGAATTCAAATTCCAAACTTGGGTAAAGCAGGCTTCAAGGTAGAAATATTTTGTTTTGTTTTTCTGTTTTGGTTTTTTCTTTGTTTGTTTCATCCTATATATGGCCTTTATTCCCATGGTCTACCTCTGAGGGCGGGTTATTGATTGTTGTTTTTCCCACTCAGATTTTTCTCATTAAGTGTCCTGGCTTTGGTGAAGGGAAGAGGTAATCTTTGATCCTCCCTCTTGCCCTGTGTGGGGCATTTGGCTTTGTTTCCTGACCCCCGCCTTTGTGAGTCATTATAAACTAAACCCAGGTGTTATGTGGATGAGCCTCAGCCCCCAGACAAACTGCTCCAGGGCTTGCTCATACCTAAACAGTGAAGCTTTTTTATTACTGGCCTGTGAGGAATTTCCTTATTTTCCTTCCAGCATACATATGCATTACTAAATGTATTTTAAAATTATGTTTCATATTATAACTGACATTTTTAGTTTTACTACCCTGGAGGGGGGAGTTTCCTCTGACCATCTAATGTGCCATAATGCTGAAAATGACTCTCAAATCTTGCTATAAGATTTTAGAAGTCTATTATTTAATATTGAGGCAGCATAATTTTGTGAGCAGCAAGACTCAAGAATTTTTATACTTCTGTGTCTGGTTTTAGAAAGAAATATTATTGAATTAATAACAGCTGAAAAACTTCTTCACCTGAATATGTTTACTTTGGATATTAACAGTTTATGGTATTATTTACTTTTTAACTTGAGCTAATGAACTTCTTTTATTACTTTAAGGAGGTTATTGAGTTCTATGTTCAAAATGAAAAGTCATTGGACAAGTGGAAAAAACCTTTAGTCATTGATAAGCTCAAGGTAAGAGAAATAAGAAAACCGTTAACATTGGAAAATTTATATGCAGGTGTCTTTTGAGACCTTAGTTGTTGTTGCTGTTGTTATACATGAAGAGGATTATTATATCATTAAAAACTTTTTAAAAAGAAAGTTAAAAATAGAAGCTGTAATATACAAATTAGGTTGCATAGTGTTTTGCATATGGTATGTAATGAAGAAGTCCTCTTACAGCTGTTTAAAGAAATAAATACAATCAACAGTACTCACCACCATCTGTCACTTAATTGAGACTGAAATCAAGGTGGACAGTTGTCTCATAAGGGCTTAATCCAAATTTCATGTTTTCAAATTCTTATAGCAACACATGTTAAAATTGAAACTAACAAAATAGTATTTTGGGCATAATTATATTCAAGTGTTGGGAGATTTTGTAATAGCTATGATTCAATAAGAAGTACTCAAGTAAACAAATGGAGTTTTTCAGCCAAATCTAAGGAAGCTTAGAGGAAAAGTAATTTCTTTAACAGTTAAGAAACTGTTTTATGATGAATTAGTGACTACTTGTTCTTGCACACTAGGATACAATGAAATAAATAACTTTATAAGTATTTTTAAATTTCAAAAAAAATAAATTATTTTAACTTCATTGTAAATTATGATCACTCTGGCTTATTCATCACCTTGACAGAAAATGGCCAAAGCAGAGGGCCTCTGGAACTTGTTTTTGCCAGCTGTAAGCGGTCTCAGCCAGGTGGATTATGCCTTGATTGCCGAAGAAACGGGGAAATGCTTTTTTGCTCCAGAAGTCTTTAACTGCCAAGCACCAGGTTACTTACATTATTTAAATATGCTCAGATATTTTGAGAGTGTTTAAAATTTCTGTTATAACAAGGAAGTTTTTGTGTTTTTTTTTACATTAAGTCGTTGATTTATGACTATGCCTATAATTTTGCTTTTCAGTTACTGTGATTTAAATATTAAAAAATAGATCTAATGTTCTCAATGGATTACTTTTTTTTAAAACATAATTACATTAAGAGTATTTGTGAATAGAAGCTGCCACAAAGGGATTGGCAGGATAAGGACTGCAGTTTTTTGATTGGGTATTGGATATTTCTTTGGCTAGTTGGAATGAATAAAGAGTTCTAGATCTTTTGGTTAGCCTATCTCTTCATTTATTCACCAATTATTTATTGATTACCTACTATATGCCAAGCACCGTTCTAGATAACTTGGAACATATCAAGGAATAAAATATACAAAGGTTCCTGCCCTCATGGTGCTGATAGTCTAATGGAGGGAGATAAAAATAAATAATAAATATAGTAAGTAAGTAAATAATGTAGTAAGGTTGAAGATAAAAAGTGCTTTGGGGAAAAAAAACAAACAGCAGGGTAGGGGAGCTCTAGAGTGCTAAGGGACAAAGAATATGGATTACAATCTATAATAGAATGGCAGGGCTAGGCCTTATTTAGAAAATGACATTTGGTAAAGACTAAAAGAAGGTGAGAGAATTAGCCATGCTGGTATCTAGGGGAAGAGTTTTCATAGCAGAGGGAATAGAAAATGCACAGGTCCTAAGACAATAGAGTGATTGGTGTGTTTCAGGAATAGCCAAGGAGGCTGCTGTGTCTGGAAGAATAGAAGAAGATATCAGAGAGGAAAGGACCTTATGTGTTGGGCCTTACAGGGCAAGTAAAGGCTTATAACTGTGCAATGGGAAGCCTCTGGGGATTTGAACAGAGGCGTGACAAGATGTAACTGCAGTTTTAAAAGGATCCTTTGGCTGCTGTGTTTGAGAATTACAAGAGAAGGGAAGGAGGGATGCAGGGACTCTGTTGTCATAATCCTGGTGAGAGATGATTGTTCTAGGGTCCTAGCAGTGGAAGGGGTGAGAAGTGGAAAGATTCTAAATATATTTTGAAGCCAGAGCCGAGAGTATTTCCTGATTGAATATGAGGTGTAAATGTGGGAGTCAAGGATGCCTCTGAGGACTTTGGCATGAAAAATTGGAAGGATGAGGGAAGGAGGCCATCTTTTCTTTAAAGAGGTAATGTGCAAGGGATAAACCTGGAATATATTAATAGTCTACAGAAGGTGTTTTCAAACCTGGATTTGCAGAAGAACCATTTGAGGAACATAAAAAAAAATCCAGAATCACAGACTCCATTCAGGAGATTCCGTAGGTCTAGGGTAGACCCTGGGAATGTCTTTCGTATTTTTATTTTTTTTTTTAACCAAGTTACTCTGGTTATTCTGATGCTGCCAGTGAAGAACTAGCATTTGATTTGCAATGGAAGGGTGATATGATATCCTATAGTGTTCCTGCACACATTAGACCTTGGTATTGCCTTTTGTGCTTATTGTATGGCCCTGGTGCTAAAGCTGTCCCCGAAAAGAGTGAAAGAGTAGTGGAGCTTCAGAAAAGAGGTATATTGGATGTCTGAGAGAAAACGGTCTGATTATGTAGCAAAGTGTTTCCCCACTGGACTTTGACTCCCATTTCTTTGGAACTATTGAATAGTTCATAGACTTCTGATGATGGTTGAACTTGTCACTGAAGTGGTTTTTTTCCCCTCTTCAAAACACTAATTTATCAAATGTACTACATTTTAATCTCATAATGAGGCTATTGTTAAGAGTAAAGAAATCTAGACAGTTTCTCAAGATTTCACCTCATTTATGTGAAGCTATTACATCATGATACATAGGTGGCATAATTTTATGGAAAGAGAACTGGTAGTCTTTTGTTTAAAACTTTTTTTATTGCTACTTACAGTACAAAATGTATTTTATATTGTGGCCTAATATATAACATATGTTGTTGTGTGTGTGTTCATTGATGGATGGGTGGGTGGTTGGGGGCAGAGAGAGAGATACTTATATAGTACTGAAAAAAGGCTTCATGAAACAATAGTTTTCCTTACTACATGCAATGCATTCAGATATTCTATTTTGATCTATTTTATGTTTTAGAGATTGGTAGTCATACCATTAAATTGATTTCATGATGCACTAATGGGTCACAATATGAAAAATAATGCATGGAAGACCTCCTTTCCCAATACAGCTCTGCCACTATTTCTCCATTTGACCTGTGAACTCACTTTTCACCAAATGGTCATGGACTATATTTAGTATTAAAATTTCATGAGTTATACTTCTAAATGATATCAACAAACTGGTGAAATTTTAAAGTTGGCCAGGGAAATGTATATTCTTTGATCAACAACTCTCCTCAGCAAACAAGATGTGTAAAACCATAAGTAGAAAACTAGGCGTTTGTTTTCTTTCTGTAATGGAGATTTCTTCATGAAGACTCTGTTGGCATTGTGTTTTGGAGTATTTCCAAAGCAGATAAAGAAAGGTAATTGATGCCAATTAAATACTTTGGGAGGCTTCTTAAGTATAAAAGATGAATTTCTATTCAAGCCTAAATAGTTATATAAGCTTATGGGAAACATATGAGGACTCTCCGGGAAAATATCCAGCCATAAAGGCTTCTGGTTTTCATATTACATGGCTGGATACTTTCTGGACACCCCTCATATGTCATCTTCCAATGTATACTGGAAATGTTGAAAATAGCCATTTTAATTCTGAAGCTGTTACTGGAAAATTTGGTAGCCATTGACTTGATTTGGGGGGAAATTTTTTGGAGAAGTAGTTTATCAAGGCGCTTCTTCCCAGCCCATAAATGATAGCGTCGATTTGCCAGCTCCTTGGAATAAACCGGTAAGTTTTGATGGTTTGTATTCAGTATTTACCTCATTTGAACTATAACAAGCACTGAATTTAAAACAAGCAAAGAACACAATGACCTTCATTAATTCCGACTCAGGACTTATTTTCTTCCTCATTCAAAAAGAATGTTAGCTTGTGTTAATCTACTAGGAATTTTGTGCTTTTTAATATAACTGGTTCTGTTAGGGCACGTCTGAACAGAGTACAAATGTATTTTGAGGGATGCAACTTAGTCGTAACTCAATTTTCAAAGACATTTCAGTGACTTTCCTTAAAGTCATTGTAAGAGGTGATATAGAAAAATTCTTCCTCAATAATCTTATAAATAATCAGTATTCAAGGGAAAGATTTTAGATAGTAGTTTTAGAAATTTGATAGGACTGAAAATCAGAGGAAGGCATTAGAACATTTTGCTCTGTCAGTCATGAAGCATTCTTTTTTTACCTGAGAGTGCTGCTACAGTGTTACCATGTACTGACCAATGCCCTCTGAGGCTTGGTGAGGGTCTTTGAAGTTATCTAATGTCATTTTCCACCCAAGGCAGAGATTCTGTATTTAGCATCCTTGAGATATGACCAGGACTTTTCTAGATGGTAAGAAATATCTCCTTTTCTTGGGAGCACAAGAGTAAGAGCACTGTTAGAAGCAAAGAAACAATAATTGCTATGTGAGTTGAGAGAAAGGAGTTATTTCTGACTGGTTAATCAGAGATTCTTCACAATGGAGCTGGCTCAGCAGCAGGAATTTACTTAGGAATGGTGGGTCGAATTTCACTTGAGAGAAGGCTTGGCCCAAGCAAACAAGTGGAAGTTAGAAAGCAAAGGGTGTGTTCGAAGAACTGGAGTCTCAGTAGAATAATGTTAATTGTTTTCCAGGAACATTACAGTCACTCCTAGCAGAACATATTTGCAAAATAGCAGGCAAAGATTAGGCCAGTTAATTGTTTTCCTCAGCCCTGAGTTAGACCTCATTAGAACCATGCCTCATTGGGATAAAGTGGACAAGTGTGATTCAGAACAAGTTGAATAAATGTTCATGGAATGACACGTACTTGTAACTATTTATGGCATACCTGCATTGCAAATTATATTTACTATTACACTTCATAATGTTTTTCTTAGCAAACATTTCCTTTAAAAAGATGCATGTCTGTATTATCTACATACAGTTTAGACTTCATATTGGTAAATTTTTAAATTTGAAACCAATGCTTTTTATTATGTATATAGACTCAGGGAACATGGAGCTGCTCCACCTGTATGGAAATGAAAAGCAGAAGCAGCAGTGGCTTGAACCTCTTCTTCAAGGGAGCATTGCCTCCTGCTTCTGTATGGCAGGTAAAAGCCAATCACTGCTTTCCCTTGTGCAGTCAGCCACCCCAGAGTTATTATGGCTGAGCTGAAGAAATAATGCGAGTAGTTCTGTGTTTCAGGCAGATTTGCCCATGGCCAGAAATGCGAATATCTTTGTTTGAGCCCAGTTTTAAAGTTTGGCATTTCTAAAGATACAGACTAAAATTATCCCCCCTTTTCTGAGGATGCCAGATGATATTTTCTGGTAGCCTGCTTTAGGCATCAGCAGAGTAAACCTAGTTTCATAATCGTCTGACTTGCATTTCTAAACTTGCTATCTGTGGATATTTAAAATCTTTTTTTTCCCCCTTAGGTATGACATATGCATCTTTGTGGTAATCTTATATTGACACCTATAAAATACTTAACTCTACATGAAAAATAGAACTTTCACCAATGTTGGTCATACAGCTCAAATTATAATCATGTGGGGAAATAAAACTAGGAACATATTAATAAAAATGGGTTTGGTACCATTTATACATAGGAAACAGTAACTAAGATCTCTTCAAAGAACAAAGTCATTATTTCATAACTGAGTTTAGAATTAAACTAAATTTCACTTGGCCATAATTTTGGCCAGATTTTGTTTTCTATTAATACTGCATACATTTATAACAAAACCAATCTCCATTTAAATCAATAAGAGACATTTATTTTTTTTTTTGTTTTTTTTTGTTTTTTTTGCTTTTTGGTATGTGGGTAGCTCCCTGACTGGGAATCGAACCCAGGCTGCAGTGCTGACAGCGCCAGCGTCAAAGCCTTAAGCCACTACACCATCAGGGAACTCCAAGAGACATTTATTGAACATCTACAGTATGATGCATTATCTACAAAGCACTAATTTGAGGTTACAAAATAAGTACAATACACAGCTCCCTTTCTAAAGTAACTGAGTTACTAGTTTTAGAAACAGAACACATGAAATAGCTGAAAGGCCAGTTTAAAAGAACAGCATATCAACTGTGTCCAGTTTTGTTTCTTTGTTGCTTTCAATTTTATGTTAAAAATCAAACTAAATTTCTCCAGGGACACATGGTGATGGAAAGAGAACTGACTCTGGGTGATGAACACATAATACAACACATAGAAGATGTAATGTAGAATTGTATACCTGGAACCTCTGTAATTTTTACTAACCAATGTCACCCCAATAAATTTAACAATAAAAAAAAGAACAGCATATCAGCAAGTGCAGATTACTATGATTGAGAGCTAGCCTGTGAATTCTGAAATGCCATGCACTAAAGCAGTCATTGTAAGGGTGACCTATGGAAATCTTTCTGAAGACATTGAAGTGTTGAGAAGGCTTTATAGAATGCAGAATAAATTGGTGAAAGCATTCCTGATGGAATTTGCAATGTACAGTTAGAAATTGTTTAAGATAATAGACTGTATGATGGGAAAGTCTAATTTGCTAATATTAATATTTAATACAGATTTCCATTGTGGGAAGAACAATATTTTTAATCTACTTTTGATGACTGGAGAAAAGATTGAGTTGTATCACAAGCCATGTATCAATGAGGAAGCCAAGAACACAGTTCAGATTGCTGATCCCCAATGTTCTAAATACTTCATTCATTCATTCTTCCAATGTGCATTTATTGAATACCTACTATGTGCGGGTTATGGAAGAACTAGCGTGGAATGGGAGAAAGATATGAATATGAAAAAGACAAAGAGGTTCTCTGTCCTCAAAGAGTTCACATCTCCTTATCTATAATAAGTCTTTTGTAAACTGATGGTATCCCTGCCTTCCTGTAAATTCAGCCTTTGCTTATTTATAGAACCGAATGTAGCGTCCAGTGATGCCACAAATATTGAATGTAGCATCCAACGAGATGGAGATAGCTACGTAATTAATGGCAAGAAATGGTGGAGTAGTGGTGAGTATTCAGACTGATCCTTTGTTCTAGATACTGTGCTAGGGTAATATGATACGTATTTACTAGTTTCATGATCACAGTTCTTTAAATTTTGCCTTTAAAAGCATTTTTGAATTTAGAAATAGTTGATAGAAAAATAATCTTAAAATAACGTCTTAATTAGGTGATGTTTATTTTAAGAGCTGAAAATGTCTTTTACAGTTTGTGAGAGATAAAATTTATATTAGTGCACAATATTTTTTACCATTGTAATTTCTATTAAAATTAAATTTTAATAGGAACATAATACATGAACTATAGTAATTAGAAGCTCTATATGTTATTAAAAATTATTGTGGTACATATTTTCATTGCTAAAAAATACAAGTGTTTATTTATTTATTTATTTATCTATCTATTTATTTATTTATTTTTGGTGGTTCCCTGTCTGAGAATCAAACCCAGGCTACAATGTTGAGAGTGCCAAAGCCTAGTCACTACGCCTCCAGGGAACTCCCAAAATACAAGTGTTTAAATGAAAAATAAGAATCTGTATACATAGAAAAATACATTGTTTAGTCAATCCTCAGTAATAGACTCACATAAATGAATACACCCTTTAGAAAGTTATAAAAATTGGAATCTAAATAAATATGATTATCTGAAGATTGCTTCTAGAGGATACTTGCTAAATCTAATAGGACAACCAGTTTATTACTAAAGAAAGTTGACATATGAAAGCAAATTATGTGTTTAGAAACTTACCAGGAATATATAAAAGGGCCAGAAAAGCTTTTTATATATGAAGGTTGTCCAAAAAGTATCCAGCCATGTAATGAAAAATAGAGGCATTTATGGCTGGATTTTTTTCAGACAGCCCTTGTATATATGTTTTGTTGTTGTTAATTATTATTCTCTCTGAAATTTTATGAAACCACTCAGATATTAAGAAACAGGTAAAGAAAGATAGATGAAATTTTGCTGTATAATTATTCAAGTACTAAAATGCAGGGAAATCATTCTTATATTAAAATTTAGATAATATAAAATAATTATAAATACCCCTTAATATAAGCTTCTCCATTTAGATGGCCTTAACTTACAGCATAGTGTTTTATTACTTATGCTTGTTACTATTTTCTATTATTATTCATTTTAATTTTCATGTTTTATGCATTGATTATTTTGTTTCCCTCTTCTTGGCTTCTGTCCTCCCCACTTCTACACCCCAACTTCTTTGTTGCCACCGCAGTGTTCAAAATTTGTGTTTCAGAATAATGCAGATGTTTTATCTGAGGAAGAAGCATCACTCTTGTGTATCGAAGCAAGACAGGGCAGTTTTACATCTAAATGTTGAATGTACTGGTTGGCTCTGTAGGACCTTCAGAATCGAAAGGAATCTCCTCCACATTTTGTCTTTGTCTTCTCCAGGACCCGTACTTCTTGGCAACTTTCATAATGTAGTTTTTAAAAGCAGATCCCATAAAAACATACAGGATTGGGTTTAGACAGCTGTGAAAGAGTGCGAGGCTCTCTGTGATTTGGATGGCAACATCCATGCGTTTGCTCATGTCGCAGTCGGTGATTAGGGCGTAGATGATGTCTATGGCTTGGCAGAACTTGACAATGTTATAAGGCAGCTGAGTGACAATGAAAACTATAACCACTGTGAGCAGAACTTTGAGGGGTCGAGATTTTTTAATGTTTGGTGTCTTGATGAGTGTCTTTGCCGTGATAAAGTAGCAGACTCCCATAATAAGAAAGGGTATCACAAATCCAATGCAGATTTCCAGCATTTGAATCGCTGCTTTCATTGATGTTCCTAGTTGGTATGGAAAGATGGGAATGCACCTTGCCTTGGGATTTACTGTGTAAAAAACCAGCTGAGGTACACTCAGCAAGATGGCAGCCATCCAGACACAGAAACAGATGAGCCGGCATGGTTTGCCCACCCCTGAATGACTTGGGGCTTTAGTTACTGCCCAGTATCTGTCTATGCTGATACAAGCCAGAAAATGCATTCCAGAGACAAAATTGACTGTGTACAAGGCTGAAGTGAGCTTGCACATGATTTTCCCTAAAACCCACCCATGAACTGCATTAACTGCCCAGAAAGGCAGAGTAAATAGAAGGAGTAAATCTGCCACTGCCAAATTCAGGATATACACATCTGTTTTGGTTCTCTGTTTCTTGCAGTAGGCATAAATCGCCACCACTACGGAGTTGCCTGCAAGTCCAATGATGAACGCTATTGTGAAGAAGACAGGCAGGAAGACTTTTGCAAATTTTCTGACCTCTTCTTTTACACAGACCACTTCATACTGACTATAGTCATGAGTGCCGTTTATGTCATTTTCCTCATAATAGTAATCTGTTGACTGGTTGTGTTCCAAAGCCATGGCTACAACCTAAATGGCAAAAAGAATACAGGGCATTCATTTTAATATTGCATAAAAGGAAACACTTTTTATCTAGCATATGTTTTGGCTTTTACTAGAGCATAAATTGTTGTCATAACTTACACAAGCCTGAATCTGCCACTCTTTGGAACCCTTTAATGGAAGCCACACTGGAATATATACCCAAGACTCAATTCTCATCCTTTGTTTTTACAAGTCTGTGTGCAAGAGCTGGGATTTACACAAGGAAGCTAAAAATAACCCCCTGGGGAATTTTCTTCATCATTAATTAAACCCTAATTAAAAGTAGTGACTTCTTTGTAGTTTTTAAAATACGAAAATACCCTATAGTAGTAAGATAAACTTACACAGAATTCACAAGTTTTAAAATGTATTTAATAATGACTGTCAATGTTTTTATTATAGTGCTGAGTTTTGTTTTGCTTCTTAGCTTAACTGTATTCCTTTAGTTATTTTTGTCCTTGGAAGAATCTCAGATATTCTTACTGAATCATTAATGAAAATATTATTTTCAGAACAATGTGCCAACTTATTAATACATTTTTAAAAGAATATTCTTATACTTGCTAACCCTTTTTGGATGAGTAAGCAAAGTGAAGAAGGTTCCCTGAGGAAAGATACCACATAAAAGAACTATTTTCATTATTTAAAAACCAGGTGCCGGCAATTTTAAATGACTACTTTTATCCTGAAGATTATTTTACAAGTTCCAATCTGGAAGATTACTATATAGGTTTTCATTTTCTTATGCATTAATTATTAACACAATATTAACTTTGTTCTTTCCTTCTCTTTCATCATAGAAACCTTGAAACTGATGATAAGGAATAATATATTAAGGAAGGGTATTTTAAAATAAGAATTAATCTTACTAAAAATGTACATAAATAAGAGCAGGAATGAAAATTATTTGCAGAAATGACCCTCTGGTAGCTACACAGAAACACATTTAGACGTCTTTATAATTACTACAAGAACAAAGAAGTTCATGTCTGTAAAACAAAGCAAAAAATTGGTATAGCAAAACCTATTATTAAAATTTCATAGACCGGTAATGGTATTAAAATAATAATTTTCTTCTTTCTATATTCAGATTTTTGTATTAAGTTAAAGTAAATTGCTGTTTTCAAATAACTCTTTTTTGCACATGTAAATATTTAGACTTTTATGCATCAAGACTCCCTCTACATAGGTAAATTTACAAAGTCTTTGGGCTTAAATTAAAATACCATATCCAAGTCAAAGTGAGAAAAGAAAGAAAAAAACCAACCTGTTTTAATGGGCAGAGAGGAGCAGTCTTGAGTGAAGAGTAAAATCAAATGACCTCTGTGACTCAGGATACTTTTGTTTTCGTTTTATACCCCGCATTTGTCTTGCATCCAAAAGGGCTTTCCTGAAATTTAACCTTGTGAGCACTTGATCTTTTAACCATTCTGTGAAATCAAATCCAAATTCTTAAGCACCCTAGGAATCAAACCCAAAAGAATTTCATCTTGTTTAAACAATTAACAGACCTTTCAAAGGTTCCACTTCGCCTAAGGCAACCAGAAAAGTAGCTGAGGAATTGACTGCAGTCCAGAGGAATTCACCAGAAAGCATAAAGGCAGCCAAGAGGCAATTGTAGGGTAGCATCTAAAGAAATGCTCTCTAAAGTTACTTTGTCTAGGAAAGAAAACAAAAATTATTTTAAGCCAGAAAGCTATGTTTTTGAAGACTAAATTATCAAAGACTAAATTCTAAGTAATCATTAGGCATATACAGAACTTAATTTTTTATGCCACATTAATATTTTCCTTAAACTATTAGACTCCTCAGCTTCATTGTCCTCTATCCTTGATCTCAGAGTATTACTTACCCCATGACTTTAAGCTCTCTTGCCTTATAAACCTTTAACCTTTTTCTTCAAAGACCAGCATCTGATCCTAGGTCTGAGGAGGCTGTTTATTTTTCCTGCATTTCCAAACAAATGAAAATTAGAGAAAGAGAAATGTATGCAGATTTAGCCCTTGTGGTTTTTTTGAACTTGACTCTCCTCAAATTTGCATAACAGTTTCTTTATCTAATATATCCTCATATTCACGCAAGGCTAGGCTCAGTCTTCACCTGCAGTGGTTGTTTTATTTTAGATCCATGCCATTTTTTCTCCAAGCAGTTGCTCTAACTCATTGATTCTCAGAAAAGAGGCCTAGGTCACTGGGGCCTTTATCTTCTTCCAACATCTTCCCACAGTGCACATCTGCGGATACAGCCAAATTTTCCTCCTCCTTATCCACCGCTCTTTGAGGAAGTCATTGTCATGCAGCTAAACCTGCTCACCAAGAAAAAAAATGCCTAGATTGGTGGTGGTAGTCATTTTCCATTGTGTAAATGCTCCCACCATGGTCAGTTTCAGGAGACCAATGTGAAGTCACTGAAAGCAGAATTGCTAAGAGGCAAGCAGAATCACCCCTCCTGTGCAAGCTCTAGCTCACTTCTACTTACAGTGACTGATCATTAATCCCTTGCTGCCTTCTGAAGGACACTGCTTTCCCTATGTTATCCCTGTCCCTGACTCCCTAGACTAGACTATCTGGTCTTTCCCCTTTTCTCTCTCTGTTTGGGGGTAGGGGCGAGGAGTTCCCTGGCTGGGAATCGAACCCAGGCTGCGGCGTTGAGATCACTGAAGCCTTAGCCACTACACCACCAGGGGACCCTTTCCCCTTTTCTTTTCTTTTTTCTTTTTCTTTTTTTTTTTTTTTTTTTTTTTTTTTTTTTTTGTATGTGGTAGCTCCCTGACTGGGAATCGAACCCAGGCCGCAGCGCTGACAGCGCCAGCGCCGAAGCCTTAAGATACTACACCATCAGGGAACTCCCCTTTTCCCCTTTTCTTACCTCTTGTTCTTCGTTATCTAATACATATTGCGGCAGGAGGAGATGAATGAGCAACATGTCACTAAGTTCTCAGAGTGGCCTAATTTAGTTGTAATTTTGATGTGGTTGTAGGAGAAGGCAAGCACTAGCATTTACTTAGTCCATCATCTTGACTGGGAATCAGTGAAATACTTCTTTAATGACCAGTCTATAACTGCAACCTCCATAATTAGCAATTACATAATCTCTTTAATCCATCTATATGGTATGTATATACAGTGCTGACTTGTGGTCCTTTGCTTTTGCTGTCACTCTATCTAGATGACAACTCCCACTTCACTTTAGCTCCCTAACTCCTATTTAGGATTCAGATTCAGGTCTGACTTTAACATAACCTAATCCTTAACCCTTCTAGATTAGATATATATACTCCTTACACTGACAGTACTATATCACTCTCTTCTTAGGACTTATTAAAATATTCTATCTTCCATAGCAATATTGTATCCTGCTATATCATTGGCATTTACTTTGTGTCTTACTCATAGTACCAACTTACTGAATAATAATTAAATACATGAATGAATCAATCAGTTGATGAATCAGTCAGTGTTTAAGTAACTTATCCTCCACAGACTTGTAGGTTTAGCACTGGAACTGGAATTTTGTTTTTTTGGTTTTTTTGTTTGTTTGTTTGTTGGGTTTTTTTTTGTTTTTTTTTTGTTTTTTTTAATGTGGGTAGTTCCCTGGCTGGGAATCGAACCCAGGCCACAGTGTTGACAGCACGGAAGCCGTAAGCCACTACATGACCAGGGAACTCCCTGGAACTGGAATTTTGGATCCAGCTCTTCAGTTTTAGTCTACTTCCACTTTATCCTGATATCTCTTATGCATCTTAGTTATTATTTGTGAATTGTAAATTGCCTCACCATTCAACTATTATAGGACTTTTAGAATGTTTCCAATGTTTTGCTATTATAAACATTACAGAGAGCATATTTGTAGATATTGTGGGAAAATATATTTCATCTCGTCTTACTGATAAGTGTTGAAGAATGTAACTAACGTTGTATAATATTTTTTTTTTTACACAAAAGTTATATTCTTACTGTTCACACTGTAGAATAATCCTAAAGTTCTTTCATGTAAGTGCATAGAAAGCTTCCTTATTCTTTTTGGAAGGGTGCTACTATATAGACCTACCACAGTATATTTAAGTAGTCTCCTATGGATGGATATTGGCTTATGCCCACTTCTTTGCAAATACAAACAATACTACTGCAGTGAATAATCTTGTGCATCTGTCATTTCAGTCAAGGGTAGCTATGTCTATAGGCTACATCCCAGAAGTTGAATTAATGGATCAAAGAGTAAATGAATCTGTAATTTTGATGGCTATTGCCAAGTTGTACTCCATACGAATGGTATCACTTTGTACTTGCACTAATAATGTATGGATGTGTCTACACCCCTAGAACCTTGTCAGAAGAATGTTATTTG
>PVJL010003139.1:29573-167760 GCA_004026885.1 Lyroderma lyra
TCCCCCCCCCCCCGCCTTTTTTTGGTTTCTTAATTTTGTTTTTTAATGTATAATAGGTTTATGTAGACAAACCAATTGATCTATTTCTTTTTGTTTCATTTATAAGGCTTAAAATTTCTTTCCCATCCCGAGATTTCTTTTTTTTTTTTGGTAGTTCCCTGGCTAGGAATCAAACCTAGACCGCCAGAGATTTCTTAAATATTAAATCATCTTTTCTAGTTTTATATGGCTTATTTAAATTGAAAACATTTTTTCAATTCTGGTCTATTTGGAATTGATTTTGATTCAACTATATTCTGTAACAACAATAGCAACAGTAGCAGCAGCATGTAACATTTATTGAATACTTACTAGATATAAACCTTCCTAGAAGTAGAGTAAGTGAATTTCGGTGGGTGAGATTAGTGGGTTCTTTTTAACTGTGTGATTGTATGATAAACATTATTTTTAACAAGTGGAAATTTCATTATAAAATGGTACTTAACTCATAATGGTTTTTATAAATTTGAATTAAAGCCAAGTATTAGTTGTAAAGCTAAGACCAAATGAAGCTTAAAAGTATTTCTCCTCAAAAACTCAGTGTCGGTAGAAGAAATAGCCTTGAGATTTTGCAGATGGCTAGCTGTGCTTCTATTATGTAATTGTTTGTATCACTTTCTTTATCGTCATAGACCACATCCATACCCAACGGTCATGTTTTTTTTCTCCATCTGTCATCTTTCTTTGTGTTAGACAATGATTTTGTTTGATAACCATGGGGTTTGTGAAAAGCTTAAGAAATGAAAACATCAGCAGATTTCAGGGAGATGTCATTTTCATCCTGACTTAATCCTGGCACTTGAACAGTCTTAAATACCACAGAGTCTGGATTAAAAACAAAATTATTTTATCTATGCTATCTGTTTTCATTCACAGAGGCCTGTGACACAGCAGATGTACCTAAATGCTTTCTGGTCTATTCAGATTTCCTCTGATATATTTCATTTGTGACATTTTATATCCTGTTCATTAATTAAAATAATATAAAAGAGCAAAAACTCTCTTTAGAAGAAGGATATCTCAGCTGTTGTACCTGCCAAAATCTGCTTATGTCTAAGATAAGGTGATATATTTGCGAGGGGTTTTTCCCATTTTCTGAAACATCAACGTTAAATCAAAATATTTCAAAAGCTACAACGTTTACTTCACCCTTACTTCCTCTACTTAATGACCCCAAAAGGAGAGACAATTTAGAGATTTTTTTTTGTCTGAATTGTTTTCAATATTAGATTGAGCAAGAAAGAATCATATACTTATTTGCCCTTTTTTTTTTAGTTTCTTCAAAATTTACCTAATAATCTGAAATCTAAATAGGGCATTTACATAAAGCTGTGGGAACAACTTTTCAGGACAGAAAGAGTGTGGCAAGAAATGCTATTGGAAAATATGAGAGAAAAAATATATTCTGAGTATTAGAAAAATAGGGCTTTTGACTAGGGATTAAAGGAATTGTAAAGAAGATTGCACTTTTGAAGTAGTCAGCTTCTTATTACCTAGGATTCGGATTCATGAAACTTTAAAAGATTTACCCAAAATGTTCTTGATTACCAGGACAGAAATTGAGAAAGAAAAGATCTCTAATGAAAATGAACCCAAAATCGTGCCATTATGTCCTAATCTGATTTTCAAAAGTATACACACCAGCAAGACACAGAGTTAATATAGGGTGAGTGGCCTGACCCTTCAGCTTATGGACCTCAAGTTTTCCTACAACTTAAACCTCCATCAATTCCCAGCCAGGGAAATACCCCCTCCCCCCAAAAAAAATAATAAAATAAAATAAAACCTCCAAAACTTTAAGTAGAAAAATGAAAAGTGAGTCTCTCTAGAAAATATTATTTCTCTATCATTTCTAACTAAAATCAAAGCATGATTATTGCACAGACATGGCCAATTAAGGATTTTAAAAAATCTTCCCAACCTAGCATTTTCTGATAAGAAATTTCAGGTAAGATCCACTGAAATGTATTATTTGCCATTTGAATTGTCCCAATGTTCTTAGGGTTGATCCTCAAATTAGTGGAATAGTTTTTTATCTATGAGCACCATAGATTTCTCTTGTATTTATGAAAATGCTTATCTTTTTCTTTTAATGCAGGACAAATTCACCTCTTTTTAATATCATAACTTCTTTAATTTTATTCAAAACAATTGAATTTAGTAATAAGAGTCTGTTGCAAAAGCCTAGAAGGGTGGAGAAAATGATTTTATTCTTTATCTCATACATTAAGTCATATATTTGGGGAAAATATATGAGAGACAATTTGCTTAACATATTTGTTACCTGATTGCAGTGTATCATCTAATGGCCAAGTAAATGTTCTTTTTTAAAAATGTCCTGTTCGAAGTTAGTTAAAAGGCTTCTGCCTTACTTTATAGTGGCAGATAAAATTGTATCTATGTATACATGATTGCATGTTCTGACAAGTCTTACGACTTTGGCCATGGGGAAGCAGTGGTGTGATTCAAGATGTAAATCAGTTAAGATGTTTCCTTATTCCCCTACCAGCCTGGGGGTGAACAGTCACCCATTTTACGCTCACTACCTTGTTCTCCTTCCCTAAACTTTCCCAGATAAAATTTATTTTTAGTGGGTTTTATTTTAAATCATTTTAAGTGTTCTATAAGGCAGAGTGTGCATGTAGGATTTCTGGAGTTACGTGTTATCACATAGAGGAAGTGGAGAAATGCCCCTCCCTATATAGGAAATGGCTCCTCCATAACAGGCAGATTAAATGTTCAAATAAAAAGGAGATTAGAAAAGAGAAAAAAACATTGCAGTTTACTTAGCAAGTCTCTGTCTCCTTTTCCTAATTGGGATCTACAGATTTGTTTACAAGATAGTAGGCTGGTTTTTCAGAATGTTTTTAAATTTTATTATTACTAAATTAGAAATGGTAACATACCAGAAAATATCTAAGAGCATTCTGTTTCCCATCCCTTCACCCCCAATACCATACCCTAAAGAAAACTCTTCTAGCAGTTTCTGTTTTTAGTTTTCTGCTTTCTGCTGTAATTTTAGGTAAAATGCTTTTTTTCTCTGTGTTTATTCATTTTAGACACTATCCATTGACGCCCCAATTTGAATGACAATTTTACTCATTTGTATTATAACTCTCTGCCCTTTCCTAATATATTTGTTTCATTGTTTCACAATTTTTATTACTTTCAAGCAATAAATGATCTCTAAATCTTTCCTCCACTTTCTCCTTGGACACAATCTCTTCAAGCTTCATTTTATAACATAAGAACATGAGTGCACTTACTCCTTTCTCCACCTTTTATCTCTTTCGTCCATACTGTACTTTGTATCAGCCACAGTGTCTACTTTTACATTGTCAGGATAACTAACATTTATGTTCTGTCTTGCTGTCACAACCATGGTTGACCACAGGATGAGTCTAAACTTTAAAACCCAACAGATAGCGCTTGCCTTATAGGACTGTGTTAATATTTTTCACACACTGGTCTAAACTGTGTTAGATTTGGTGTCCTTCCTAACTGATGCGTTGTATTATCACCTTGGCCATTCTAAAGAAAGTGTTTCTAGCATAAAGGTCAATTAGAATATCTTTTCTAAAACTCTATGCATTACTTAAATTCATGCCATATTGTAGTTGGTTTTCTATTTTGATCATGGTTCACTTGTACATTTAAAATTATTTTCCTCGTGTTTTAATGGCCATTTTTCTTTCATTGCAGTATTTGCTTTTATCATATTATCTCTCCTCCCCCTTACACATACACACACTCCTCTAAATTGTACCTGTAATTCTACTGAGTTCTTTCTTTTCTGAAAACCTCGTAGAGTCTAGAATCTGATGCAAATCTAAAAGGAAGGGTATAGCTGGTTGAGGTTTTCTTCATTAACACAGAGCTCTTTTCCAGCCATGTTTCTTTCCTAAGTAGGAATTCTGTGAGTAAACTTAGTGGAATAGAGCTGGGACTCATTTAGAGTCAACTGATAGGAAGCTTAGCTTTCACGTCTCAGAAATGACTTTGTTCATGTTTTTTGTAACACACTACATAGACCAAGCTTGTCCAACTTACAATCCGCAGGCTGCATGCAGCGCAGGATGGCTGTGAATATGGCCAAATACAAATTCATAAACTTTCTTAAAACATTACAAAAATTATGCACGGACCTTCCTTTTTTTTTTTTTTTTTTTTTTAGCTCATCAGGTATCGTTAGTATCAGTGTATTTTATCTGTGGTGCAAGACAGTTCTTCTTCCAGTGAGGCTTAGGGAAGCCAAAGGTTGGACAACCCTGATACCCACTTTTCTCCTCAGGCTGTCAGATACTTGCCTGTGAGAGTGCCAGCTGGTACATTTACCCACATACGAATCTTGGATTAACCCCCCCTTTTGTAGCCTCACTTCTCAGTCACACCTCTGATTCTGGGCCCAGAACCATCTCCCTTTGCAGTTCCATATGGCATTTTCTAGAATCTGACTTCTCTGCCCATTTCATTGGTTAACTTGCCTCTGTTTCCCAGATATTTATTGAACTCTTTCATCTGTTGGTGACCACCAAAACCTCCAAACCTTTGCCTCACCTTTTCTACTTCCATTTCTGTCATGGTTATGCCTTCCTTGTACTTTTATATTTTTCTATCAATGGGATCTTAGGAGCAATGGAAGACAAACACATTTTTCTGCCATTTAAATCTCTCCAAGTTGGTTTCAGAGAAACTATCAATTCTGTTTCTATTCTGAACTCTGTGAATTCTAGATTGTTTCCATTGTCTAGTTTTCTATGTTTATTTGGTATCTCCTCAGGTAGACTGTAAATACTATTAAGAGCTACCATGCATTCTTTTTCATTTGTTTCTTCTGTAGAGCAGAGATTCAACTGGATGGAGTTTCAAAATTTCAAATGTTAAGTGCTAGGGATGCGGTGTCCAACCTTTTGGCTTCCCTGGGCCACACTGGAAGAATTGTCTTGGGCCACACATAAAATACACCAACAATAGCTGATGAACTTAAAAAAAAAAGGTTACCAAAAAAATCTCATAATGTTTTAAAAATTTGTGTTGGACCACATTCAAAGCTGTCCTGGGGGACAGGTTGGACGTGCCAGTGCCAGAGTTGAAAGTAGACCCTTCCCTCTAACTTTGCCCTTCAATTTTATCCTCTCCTGGTTTTCACCTCTGTTCGTCTTGCTCGGTTTCTCACCTAATCCTCTTTTCTTCTAGCACTGCTTCTTCCCTATGTCGTCTTCTCAGTCTCCTCTCAGTCCATAAAGGCATCGCCTTCCTCAGTCCCTGCCCTCCTTTACCCGGCATGTTCACTGTTTCGTGAGCTGTTTCCAGACATTTCAGTCTGCCCCATATTTCTCAGTCCTATCTCTGCTACACATTTAGATCCTCTAGTAATATTCTTTGAATAATTTTGAGGCTTAAAAATGTTCAACTCATGATCTATCTTGCTTTGTCCCTATTCCTATTACTTCCTCCCATACTATTTTGAAAAAAATCCCAGACATCACATCATTTCCTTCAGATATTTTAGTATGTATTTCAATAAGGGATGTTTTAAAAATGTAACCACAATTAGCATACCTAAAATTACTTAATATCATTACATATCCAGTAAGTATTCACATATCTAATTGTTTCATAATTATCATTAACATTTTAATTTGATTGAATTAGGATCCAAGTAAGGTCTCGGAGTTGCAGTTGGTTTATATTTTTTAAGTCTTTTTTAATCTGTGAGCTCTCCCTCTCTTTTATCTTTTTATTGCAATTTAATTGTTTAAGGAACGGGATTATTTGTCTCATCGATTTCCCCCACTGTTTTACTGCTTACATTCCTGCCTTGTTCTTTAATATGTTCCATGGAGTTTATCCTTTTAACTCCTGAGATTTTATGGATTTTCTTCAAGTATCTGACATAATTCCTAACATTTCTCATTGAATCTTCATATCATTTCAAATCTCTTGACACTCCTTTTTATAAGTTTAGAAAAGAGAATCTGATAATTTAAGACTTTGTACAGATGTGTTTAACTTAGTCTGACCCAGTTGTTTATGGCCTTGTAATTATGGAGCCAATTAACTGGTAGTTTCCTTGAGGTACCAGGTTCTTAGACTTCCTGGTGAAAATGAAATGTGCTTTTTTTTCAGTAACACCTGTTTGGGGAATTGCTACAGACCAGTTAACTAATAAAATAAAAGTTTGCATTAAAATGAAAATAACTACATTTTCAAATTCCTTACCCTTAATAAATAAATGAATAAATAAGAACCTAGGCTTACTGAATGTGGAATTAGAGCCTCATGTATGTGGATAGCTCTAGGTAAAACCATCGTCAGCTACCCCATAGTGGAGTTAGAACAAATGGTATAGTCTGGGATGCTTAGATCCTTAAACTTAGACTTATCCTCAACCAACTCCATTGCTGGGGAAATTAGGTTTTTCTCAGCCACTGGTTGGGAAGTAATCATATGAGTTTTAATACCTTCTTGTCCGTGTGTCAGAAAATATGAGATCTAAACAGGAAGAAATAGGCTAGGAGAATTTTCAGCCTTTCTGGCATATTGACATCTGAAGTGGTATGAATGGGGGCGCTGACATTTTTGTCTTAAGGGTTGCAGCTATTTCATGGCTTCTCTGACATCTGGTTATTTTTGTGCAGCAGTTTGCATTGATGGAGTCCATTCTTGGCCTTGCCTACTCATTTTTCTCAGTTGATGTAGTTTTGTACCTAAGCTTTTTTTTTTTTCTTTCTCATAAATCAAGGTTTTTGTCTTCTATTTGTTTTTTTCAGAGATAAACTTGGAATGATTAGAACTTTTAAGATACAACGTCAGACTAAAAATGTCCTTTTCTGATATATTCTGCTTATTTTCTCCTTGGTTTTAGGAGCTGGGAATCCACAATGCAAAGTTGCCATTGTTTTGGGAAGAACTGAAAATACCTCTGCAAGCAGGTAGTAAAACAATTAAAACTGAGAAATCTATGTAAGAATAAGAATCAGTCTTTCTCTCTATCCACTTAATTTACTTAAAATACCATTTGGGCTCATAAATCATAATGTTATCATAATATTATTATATTAAAAGTCACATATTTAAATTTCACAATTATTTTGCTGAAAGACATATTTATAAAACATTTTTGGGAGTGTTACTGTGCATTCTTCACTGTGGAATTTCCTGTACTAAAAAGTGTTGCTGAATCCTCAGATTTTTGGATCACATTATAAGACATAGAAAATTTTATCAGAAGTGTCTGTAAATAGTTGATGTTTAGATCAAAAGCAGTCATTATTTTTTGGGGGTTAGGGGGTAGCTCCCTGGCTGGGAATCAAACCTAGGCTGCGGCATTGAGAGCGCCGAAGCCTAGCCACTACACCACCGGGGAACCCCAAAAGCAGTCATTCTGAAAAATGTTTAATATTGTATATCAGTTCCCACTGTTGCTCAATGAGAAGCCTCAATCACATAACCTTTACTTATTTTCAAATCCTTATTATTGTTCCAGATCACAGCCTGCATTGACTGTGCTCACGCCCATTGTTTCCTTGATGCATGTTTTTTACACCCCATTCCAGATACCACTGTTTACATCAGGGGTGTCCAATCTTTTGGCTTTCCATTGGAGGAAGAAAAATCATCTTAAAATACACATAAAATACACTAACACTAATGACAGCTGATGAGCTAAAATAAAGGTCCGTGCATAATTTTCGTAATGTTTTATGGAAGTTTAACGAATTTGTGTTGGGCCTCATTCAAAGCTGTCTTGGGCCTCATGCAGCCTGTGGGCCACGGGTTGCACATGCTTGGGTTACATAATTACATAACAACAACAACAAAATATGACAATTGTGACTCCGCCTAACATCTGTTTTACTTTTCCACTTAGCAAAGTTCTCCTGACATCTGTTTTTCTTTGACCAGACACAAACAGCATAGCATGGTGATTGTTCCTCTTAACACACCTGGAGTAGAAGTAATAAGGCCTTTGTCAGTTTTTGGCTACATGGGTAAGTCCTCAATCAACATGACTATGCAGGAAGGCTAGCATAGGTAGTAATACTGAAGGGAAGAGATGGCATTTTCACATATGAGGTATGTTCTTAGAAATCTTTTGACCCTAACAACCATCTTAATATAAATGCCAGTGAAGTTCAGAATACAGCCAATAAAAAGAAAGGTTGTGCAGCGTTCTACTTCATTCTGTTCACTTTTGGGAAAGGGCAGATTGTATTCAAGGGACAGCAACTCTGACTGCCAGCCATCTCTGTCATCCAGGAGAATGGATTAATGACCTTACGCAGGGCTGTCCGGAACAAGGCCAGCCATAAATGCCTCTGTTTTTCATATTACATGGCTGGATCCTTTCTGGGCAGCCCTTGTATATACAGAAAAATTAGATCTGGGTAATCCATAATAAAATTCATTTTTGTCTTCATGTTTAGCTTTCTTAATCAACCTCTAAGAGTTGTTTTGACTGATTTGAATGCAAATTTTTCTTCCTTTTGTCCTTTGGTGGAATTTCTAAGAAGCAAGGATACTTTTATTTCCTGCCACTCACTGCAGGCCTATGTCCATTTTCTTGCTGCTCAGGTCATTCATTCAATAAGTATTTACTGAGTGCTAAGCACTGCTGTCAGTGCTTAGAATACATTAGTGAAAACCCTATTAATAGACTAAGATCTCTGCCCTCATAGAGCTTACATGCTGGGGTAAGGGGACAGGTAATACCAAATATGTATATAAGTAAATTAGATAGCATGGTGAAAATGTTTATGGAACTTCAGGTTCTATGGTGACTAGCTTTCTCTTTATTGTTGAATATAGCTAATGGAAAAGTTCAAGTAGCAGGTCTAAGATTTGCAGTTTTGTGCAGCATCTGGCATCATCCCCTCTGTGGGATTCAGCTGTAGAATGCACTCACTGGTGAAGCGTTGGCAAGCTGGGGGTGAGCAAGCTCTCTGGAGCAAACTGCATGGAAGCTAGGTTGCAGACCAACAGCATGAATGACCCCCAGTTGGGTTTATAATGTGGGCTGGCTGCAAATACCCTCATTGCAGAGCCTATGGTTGAATGTTCAGTATGACAGATCACCAGCACTTCTCCAACTCCCTATGCCCAAGGCCAAAAGAAACAGGAGGTTGATTATTAATGTCTGTTCTGACAGGAAAAGGGTGTGGAGTTAGCATGAGATTATCTCCAGAACTTGGCGGGGATTGGGGTGCTGTAAAGACAAATATGTGAATGTGCTCCCAGTTTCAGTGACACGCCAGCATTTTCAAGAAGGCGTAGTGAACAAGCCTAGGCTGGGAGCAAACATACCTGCTTCATCCCCAACGCTGAGCCTGCTCTGGCCCTTTGAGCAGCCTCTTTACACTGTCGGGAATTGGTTTCTACAATAATAAAATAAGAAACTTGAATTACATTACTTAACTTTCAGTTTTTGAATTATTGAAAGCTTTTTTGCCAAGCAAAAATTTCTTTGGAAGCCCATATGTAAAAAATTTCAAAGAAGAAGCAATAATGAAACAATAAAAAAATAGTCTGATTGGACTTGTGGAGCTGTCCCTTTTGGTAGCTCTACAACTTCAGAGAATGAGTTTAAAAAAACCTCTGGATCAAGTGACTTCTAAAATCTCTGCTAACGTGAACAGTTGATGAGTTTTCTGGGCTATGGGGTGCTGGTGATTCAGGGCTCAGATCTGTCTCGGAATGCCTGTGACATACAAGGCTTTTAAATCCTACTTTTGAGTATTATACCTCAGCGGATTAATTATACGTGAGTATATTTTGCTCAACCTGTTTTGCTCTTTAAAAATTTTATTTCCTATTTGATAGATCATTTGCATGGAGGACATTTTGAGATCCATTTTAATCAAGTGCGCGTTCCTGCCATCAATATAATACTAGGTAAGATAAGTTCGCAAAAATGGTTCTCTAGTATTTTGTATTAAAATATTTTCAAGCCTAAATATAGAAAAGATAGGAAGTCTACCTTAATTTAGATACTTCCCCCTTACTCCATTTACAAGGGAACATTTTTCCATTTTGTGACTTCTTACATGCAATAATATAAAGTGTTTGATCTTGGTTTTATATCACATCACTTGAAAACATAACTAAATAAAAATATTATACAGTTCAGAGCAACACACTTTTTCCTAAAACATGATCCTCGGGCCTCCACTTGTTTTAAGAAAACCTCAGAACTTTCTGAATTCAAGTCTTAAATATACGTTAGAAGCATAAATAACTTTGAAAATGGTATACCTGGAATGACCACCTTCTTGCTTATTGGAATCCTACCCAACTTCAGAGAAGTGTTCTTCATCGCCTCCACTCAGCAAGCCCCTGATGCCTGCCAGGCCCTCACGTTTCCATCTCTCCCTCCTTGGCCTTTCCCGGTCCTTCTCCATATCCACTATCCCTCCATCCATGTCCCCGCTTCTTGATTCTAAACTCCGAGTGTAGGGACTATGTCTAATCTACCTTTGTAATCACTGCAGCACAATAGATAGCTTATGCATAGTAGGTGCTCAAGAGATAGTCCTTAGATTTGGTCGAAATGTTTAATAATAGTGGTTTAAAAAACATAGAAAGCAAAAGTTCCATAAATGTCTAATGAACCTAATTAGTATAGAGCTTCTTTCCTACCAGAATGCCATTTTTATTGAGGGTAGCTCGCCATTTTCTCAGGATTTGTGTAAATAACAGATGGGCTGTGGGCACTTCCATATTCTCTTTTCTTTCTCACAGATGAAGGAAGAGGCTTTGAAATTGCCCAAGGCCGCCTGGGGCCTGGCAGAATCCACCACTGTATGCGAACAGTAGGTTTGGCGGAACGCGCTCTGCAGATCATGTGCAAACGAGCAGCAGAAAGGGTGGCCTTTAAGAAGACGCTGTCCTCACATGTGAGGATGATTATGTATTTCCATTTGTTACAGCCCAATGCACTGCATTAAACTTGAGCCAAAACAGTATTCCTTGCTCAGAGAAAGATTTCCTCTCTATATATATACAAGGTTATTCTTTTTCACAAATATATCATGTCTGTGTTTAAATATAGTCGGATGAAAGAAAATTAATCTTTGTAAAAGAGAACTACTGACGTGCTGCAACACCTCAGCACACAGAATGGACAATTCCTTTAAGTTTCTCAAGACTCTCATTCGTTAGAGAACCTGGTACATTAGCACTCTTGTGGACATGGGAGGGCTGTCATAAGGAAGAAGGACTTGCTTTGTTCTTCGCTTTCTGGATGAAATTGAGATAAATAAGTATATAGATATAGGAAAACAGCCTAAAATTGAAACTTCTCTCTCCAATTAAAGGAGAGAGATCCAAAAATGGAATGGACTACTTCAAGAAGTGAGTTCCTTGTCACTGGAGAAATGCAAGGAGACAGGGGACCGGCATTTGACGGGATGTACTTGATTGTTTGAATTCTCATCTACAAATTATATACTACTGAGCCTGTTCTTTATGAAGCACAATATACTAGTGCATTTACCTGTGAGCATTAGTATCAAAATGAGGGAATATTTATCAAGAGGAAGGAGCTATCATTTCAAACTTTCTTGGAGAACTCTTGAGGAGAAATGCAATATCCTTAATCACTCCCTCTAAAGCCCCCCTAACTTTAAAGAAAACAAGAAAAATTGGTTCTAAATATTTAATACTTAAAATTGCTGATATGTTAATGTTAGGTTAAACTTGTAATGATAAAATTTGTGCTTGCTGGACATGTATATTTTAGTACACTGGTCACCTTGTAAAGTACACTTGTGACCATCTTATAAAATTTTGCTGCATATTTTTTACCTCAAATTTCTATAGGCTGTGTTTGCTTTTGTGAAATATTATTCAGTATATCTGTGATTTAGTTGTAACATTGTTTTTGTGGAAAAATGTAGCTTGCTTTATGGCACACACCTAGGAATAATTGATGGGAAAGCCCATTAGCACATGGGGAGCGCAAGGGTTCGGCTGTTGGATGGGCACTGTGAGAGGTGAGGTGTAAATTTTGGGAAGCCTTGGATACTGCAGCTGGATAGGAACTAAAGAGTTGCTTATGGCATCAACTATCACTTGTTATACTTCTCTCTTTTCAAGATTGTGTCCAAACCTGGAAAAGGGTGAAGGGAGGACACAGAAAGGCTGACAGACAGGCACCTTGAGCACACGAAAGCACTCTGCTCAAGTGCTGCTGTCATGAGAGATGCTTTAAACTGTAATAGAGGGAGATACCCCTCCTGCTTTTTAAAGTTAATGTTGAAGCAGAATAAGCCTGGACTTTTGAAAAATATGACTCCCTTCACTGGAAACTTTTGCATTTGGTACAAAGAACACGATCTGGCAGAAGTAAGAGAGATGTGTGAGCATCCAGGCCAGCTTTTTTTTTTTTTTTTTTTTTTTTAATTTGTGCAAGTAACATTCCTTTTCCCTGAATTCGGAGACTCCTTCCAGCTGCCTTCTAAATGTTCCAGGCACTAACACTACAAGTTCTGTATCAAAGTTTTGTCTTAATAATCTGGCAATTCCTCAGATCACTCACTTTCTACCAGCTACTTAATGCTTTTCAGCAAATCTAAGGCCTGAAAATACTTTGCTGCATTCTAAAGCTAAGAAGTAAATGCATTTTGGGTGTGTTCATGAGGTTGGCATCACCCAATTTTACAGCCATCACAGAGACACCCACTGACCACTGGTGGCTTGTTGAAGGCTAGTCATTCAGAGCCTGCTTTGCTTCAGTCTCTAGGGCAGAGCCATCCAATAGAAATGTATTGGGAGTCATAAATGTGATTTTCTAAAAATTTTCTAAAAATTTACATATTTAAAAAGTAAAAAGAAATAGATGAAATTTATTTTAATCTTTTATTTAATCCAGTGTATCTAAAATGTTATCATTTCAAAATGAAATTAGTATAAAAATATTACTAAGGTATTTCACATTTTTTTTTAATACAGATTCTTCTAAATTGAGTGTATATTTCAATTATAGTACATATTAGTACATTCTAGTACGAGGGCTGTCCGGAAAGTATCCAGCCATTAATATGAAAAATAAAAGCATTTTATGGCTGGATTTTTTCCAGACAGAATAGGCATATTTCACATGCTCAAAAGCCACAAGTGGTTAGTGGCCATCATACTGAACATTAATTACTGTGATTGAGAAACTGATCAAATATCTACTGTTGAAGAAATATACAGCAAATATGACTAAGCATAAAAATGGCCAGGGAAATAATTTGTTTGTTTTTGTATCATCTTTCTCTAATTTTGGTATTCAGGGTAATACCGTCTTTTAAAATGATTATTATTTTTTTTTACTATACTAGACTCTCCGTTAACCTGAACTCAAGCAACCAGCAAAATCTCAAGCAATTGGCATCTACCAATCCCCATAGGAAGGGGGGTTCCCTGGTGGTGTAGTGGCTAGACTTCAGCACTCTCAATGCCACAGTCTGGGTTCGATTCCCAGCCAGGGAATCGCCCCCCCCACCCCCCCCGCCAAAAAAAAGAAACCGTCCAATCCCCATGGGTGCTGGTTAACTGAGAGTCTACTGTATTTTTATTTTTATTATTTGTTTAGAGTTGACATTTAACATTATATTAGTTTCAGGTGTGCAGCATGGTGCTTAGACATTTACATAATTTACAAATTCTGTGACCCCAATAAGTCTGGGACCTGCCTGGCACCATACGTAGTTATTACAATGTTATTGACTATATATTCCCTATGCTGTACTTTATATCCCAGTGACAACTTTGTAACTACCAATTTATACTTCTTAATCTCTTCACCTTTTCCACCCAGCCCTTCAAACCCCCTCCAATCTGGCAACCATCAGTTTGTTCTCTGTGTCTATGAGTCTGTTTTGTTTTATTTATTTTGTTTTTTAGATTCCACATATAAGTGAAATCATATGTATTTGTCTTTCT
The DNA here is from genome assembly GCA_004026885.1 of Lyroderma lyra. Taxonomy (NCBI): domain Eukaryota; kingdom Metazoa; phylum Chordata; class Mammalia; order Chiroptera; family Megadermatidae; genus Lyroderma; species Lyroderma lyra. The sequence continues at coordinate 43,542 of PVJL010003139.1, forward strand.
CTGTATGAGCTACTTGTATTTCCCTTACCATAATAGCCTCTAGATCCATCCATGTTATTGCAAATGGTACGACTTTATTCCTTTTTGTGGCTGAGTAATATTCCATTGTATTTACATACCACATCTGATTTATTCATTCATCCACTAATGGACATTTACATTGCTTCCATATCTTGACTATTGTAAACAATGCTGCAATGAACATGGGGGTGCATATATCTTTTTGAAGTAGTGTTCTGGATTCTTTTGGATAAATTCCCCAAAGTAGAACTGCTGAATCATAAGGTTATCCTGTTTTTAATTTTTTGAGGAACCTCCATACTGTTTTGCATAATGGCTGTACCAGTTTGCAAGCCCACCAAGAGTGTACAAGGGTCCCATTTTTCCACATCTTTGTCAGCATGTGTTGTTGGTCAATTCATTAATGATAGCCATTCTGATAGGTGAGAAGTGATACTGTGGTTTTAATTTGCATTTCCCTGATGATTAGGGATGTTAAATATCTTTCTTGCGGGTTACCTGGTGGTGTCGTGGCCAGGCTTCGGCGCTTTCAGTGCCACTTCCTGGGTTCGATGTCCAGCCAGGGAACCACCAGAAAAAGAAAAACAGCTTATGGCCATCGTATGTCCTCCTTAGAGAAATGTTTATTCAGGTCCTTTGCCCATTTTTTAATCAGATTGTTTTGTTTGTTAGTTTTTATGTTAAGCTGTATGAATTCTTTATGTATTTTGATATTAGCCTAGTATCAGCTATATCATTTGCAAATATTTTCTCCAAATAAACAGGGTGCTCTTTTGTTTTGTTGGTTTCCTTTTTTGGTGCAAACGGTTTTAGTTAGATGTAGCCCCATTGTACATTTTTGCTTTTGTGGTTTTGGCCATGGGAACGTATCCAAAAAAATATTGCTAAGGCCAATGTCAAAGAGTTTGCCTGTATTTTTTTCTAGGAGTTTCATAGTTTCAAGTCTTACATTTACGTGTTTAATCCATTTGTGTTTATTTTTGTGTGTAGTATAAGAAAGTGGTCTAATTTCACTTTTTTGCTTGTATCTGTCCAGTTTTCCCAAAATCTTTTATTGAGGAGACAGTCTTACCCATTGTATATTCTTGCCTCCTTTGTTGTAGATTGACCATATATGTGGGGGTTTATTTCTGGCCTCTCTGTTCTGCTCCATTGACCTGTTTTCATGCCAATACCATGCTGTTTTGATTACTATAGCCTTGTAGTATAGTTTGATATTGGGTAGCATGATACCTCCAATGTTGTTGTTCTTTCTCAAGATTGTTTTGGCTATTCAGGGACTTTTGTGGTTCATAAAAATTTTAGGATTATTCTAGTTCTGTGAAAAATGCCATTGGTATTTTGATAGGGATTGCATTGAATCTATAGATTGCTTTGGGTATTATAGACAGCAATGCATCCCAAGAATAAATCCCACTTGATCATGGTATATGATCTTTTTAACATATTGCTGAATTTGGTTTGCCAATATTTTGAGGATTTTTGCATGTATGTTCATCAGGGATATTGGTCTAGATAAACCTTCTGTTTCAGCTGGCTTTGAGACACCATTCTGTTAGAAGATAGGATTGTACCACCTCATTACTGCCAAGCAGAGGTAGAAGTCCAGATTCCTTTTCAGGTTCCATTGATACCTGAGGAGAGGCACATATTCTTAGTGCCTGGTGGGATGGAAGTCCAGGCTTCCTATGTGGTCTCCACTGAAACCACGGGTGGAATTAAGCTTGTTGTTGGTCTAGCTCCTTACTTGGCATTCTCTGATACCATGGTGGCAGGGGTGTGGAGGTACCTTAGTATAGCACTGATAGGGTGGAAATCTACTGGCATAAATAGGGGCAGGACCAAAGTTTTTTTCTGTGGTGTAGAGTTGGGTAGAGTTGTTATTCTATTAAAGTTTTCTGTCTTGCTAGGCTGCCCCTACCCAGTCCTTCAGCCAAAGAGAACAGGCTTTTGTTGGGACATCTCTTTTTGTTTAATTCTTATCTGTGCTCATTGGCATTTCCAGGTTACTGACTTCTTCACCTCCAAGTCTGGGATCTGTGAAGCAAAAAACAAAACAAAACAAAACAAAAAAAATCAGAACAAAGCAAAACAAAACAAAAAAACCCAGGGAAATCACCACCAAGTTGTTCTTTTAGTCTGGAATTCCCTAGCTGGTCTGCCTTCTGTTCTTCAACTTTCAGAGTCTTCTTAGGTTTTGTTTTATAGATCATGCCCATGATTTTAATTGTATTTAGCAAAAAGAAAGGGAAAAGTACATCTATTCCATTTTGCTGGAAGTAGAATTTATTGGAAGTACTATTTTTCTTAATCTGTGCCAGTAGTCTAGAAATCAAAATGCAAAGCCTGCTCTCAGGGAAAAGCTGGACTGGAGAATGGGCCTGGAGCCAAGGGTGAGGTGGAATCTCATCTACTCCACATCTGGGCCTGGGGACCTGCACACTCAGGCATGAGTGCATAGCACATAAACTTGGTTTTTTTGTTTTGTGTTTTGGTGGTTCCCTGGCTGGGAATCGAACCCAGGCCACAGCGTTGAGAGTGCCGAAGCCTAGTCACTACACTACCAGGGAACCACCTATAACCTTAATAACTTAGATGAATGGCGTAATTCCTCAAAAGCCACAAGCTACCAAACTCACTAAAGGTGAAACAGGTAATCTGTATGATTTTACAACTATTAAAGTTGTATCAAACAAATTAACTCTTCCATTTAAAAATACAAGCTTGGGAATAGCCTTTGGCTTAGAGTATTTTCACCAAACTACAAGGCTGTGTTACATGTGCCATCAAACACCAGCTTATGTCCTGTTTTTGCTGTCCTTTGGTCCCCTGCAGGAAGTTGTGGCTCACTGGATTGCTGAAAGCCGCATTGCCATTGAAGAGATCCGCTTGTTGACCCTGAAAGCTGCCCACTGCATTGATACTGTGGGCAGCGCTGGTGCTAAGAAGGAGGTGAGGGCCCTTGGATCACCACCTGCCAAGCCTTCTCTACCCATTTGGCATTTCAGGTCTCATGGCACCTTGATCGCTCTCAGAATATTGGAAGCTTGGTTTAGATTATAAATGTATGGCACTAACTAGTTTTCCTTTCACTGAGCTGCCTTGGGAATGATTTTTAGGATACCAAGTATCTTCAGCATTCTTGAGATGTAGCAACAGGGATTAGGGAAATCCAAGACTTTATATAGACTTGGAATTGTATTCCTATATCACTCTCTGCTAGCCTTGTGACATTGGGCAAAGCATCTAACCTTTCTGCCTGTGACGTAGGGTTCTAGGGAAGAGTGACCAAGATGACACAGAATGCACAGCACTGTGTGCACACAGTAAATGTTTCATAAAAGGTCCCTCTTGTCTCCTTCCTGCTTATGTTTCTGGCTTATATGGAATAAGATTGTGATCATTTAATTCATTTAATTCTAAAAGCCAATAAAATTGCTAAGATAAAACCGATTAGTGAAGACTCTTGAACTCTTTCTATGATCCCGAAGATGGTGAAAGTAATTTATCAGATGCCTGAAATTCTTTTGGAAATAAGGCAAGTTATAAATAAATGAATACAATGTGATTTGGGAGAGTTATGTCTTCTCAGAAGTTTCATACTGACTGAAATATGTCCATCTGCTGTATCACAGCGGATCTTTGTTGGCTTTCATCAAAGGTCCTGTTTCAGTGGTGAGTGTGTGTGGGAAAGTTCCTTTGTTTCATTTCACAAAGAAAATACAGATTATATCAAATTGCGTATTGCTGAAGAAAGGTACATTCTTTTTATATCTTGCTTTTGTAGATTGCAATGGTTAAAGTTGCTGCGCCTCGGGCAGCCTGCAAAATCATTGACCGAGCCATCCAAGTGTGCGGAGGGGCAGGTGTTTCCCAGGATTACCCTCTGGCTTACATGTGAGTAGATGTCATTTAATAACCATTCAATTTTGATGGGTTTGGAGTTAAAAATCTACAGATGCCTTGACACAAATTATTAACAAGAAAATCTGAAAACTAACTTAAAAGGACTAGTTATACGCAGATTTTTAGCTACACAGGACATCAGGGCACCTAATCCTCGTGTTGTTCATAGGTCAACTTTAACGTAGAGCTCAGTACCCATAACTAGTTGCTCTTATGATTACAATTACCATTTCACTCAATTATATTGACTTCTACACTGAGGTTTCTGGGTAGAAGAAAGAGCATGAAGGGCCTCACCCTGAACCAGGAAGGAAAGGAGGGGCAGAGATGGCCAAAGGGAGCTCAGAGCCAGGCTTAGGTATGTCCATAGGACAGTTTACCATCTCCACAAGGAGCCTTTGGCCTAGCCTGCAGCAGTGTACGCCAGTGACCACCTCATGTCCACATCATGGCTGCTGAGAGTCGAGAACGAATTCTCCCCACAGTCATGGTGCCACCTTTTCTGTCACACTGAAAGTGGCCCCCATCAATTTCCCCTATCCATTTCTAATCTTAAGAAAAAACTAAATATACAAGTACAATACTGTATATTTATAGTATGTAAGTATTACATATCTATGCTTCATTGCTTATGGCTTACTTAAGAGGTGCCCTTTAAGAGTTCACTTCCCAAGGCGAGAACTTTAAGATGGCATTTCAGAAAATTCGTGGGCTTCTTTGATTTTCCCTGTACTCCTTTTCTTATCATACTGCCTTGGCGAGACTTCAAAAATTAATAGTTTTGGCTTAGAATCCCAGTGACTGACGTTAAAGTAGTATCATGTTCCTCCCTGATAACTCACGCCATCCCTGTTTCCTTTGTTTTTCCAGGTTTGCCCTAATGCGAGCTTTGCGATTAGCAGATGGGCCTGACGAAGTCCACCTCTCGGCAATCGCAAAGTTGGAGCTTCAGGACCAAGCCACAAGCTTGAAGGCCAAGGTGTAGGGAGGCAACACCATCTCACCTTTAGACAGACTTGATGGGCTCCCGCATTTGAATCTCATTCTATTTTTGCAGCAATTTAACCAACAGAATTTAATTACTCACTTTCAGTAAAGGTTTGAGCATCTATTTTGATCAGTGGGTTTTATAGGAGGGCTGTAGAGAAAAAAAATCCAGCCATAAATGCCTCTATTTTTCATATTACATGGTTGGATACTGTCCGGACAGCCCTAGTAATTTCAAGGGTGTCAGTTAAATAAAAAAACTCTATAGTCGTTGTCATTCAGTCTAATACCTAAGTATTTAGCATTTTTTAAATACTCAACTAGTAAAGAGATAATGGAGTAAATTGGAGAGCTAAAGCATAGGCATGAAAATATTTTCACTTTTTGATTCTCAAGAATTGTTCCATTTAAAAGGAACATTTAATCATTACTTCATAAAAAATATAGTGGGATCTCCTTTCTAACACTGGTCTTAGGGGTTGGTTTAACATTTTGTAGTAATGTTTGCATTGGAGGAAGATGCACTACTGATGGGGTCATTTTATGAGTCACTTTATAATTCTTATCATTATAAGCTTCTTCATGATTCAACAGGAAGCATTTATGCATAAAATCTGAATGCACTTTAATATTTACTACAAAATATGGCATATTTTGAGAAAATGTAATTAAGAAAAAATTTAATAATGTATAATGTTGATGCGATAGTGGATATTTTAAGGTGGTAAAAGGTTGAGAAGAGATTAAAGACAGTGCTCGGAATGCCGCCCCCTGTGTTTACAGCAGACTTCCTGGGCCCTTTCAGTCAGCTCTGTTCAGTGTGGCAGCCATTGGCCACGTGTGACTCGTGAGCACTTGAACTATAGCTGGTGCAACTACGGATCTGAAGTTTTGAGATTTAAAAATTTTAATTATTGATTCTCAGCTCACTTACTGAAAATCTTTTAGGTATGCTTTGAATAACAGGTATGTGAACTGACTTCTCAAATGTAAATTTTATGAAATCTAAATACAAAGAGTTAAGTACTTTGAATGAAATTCTAACATCCGAATTGAGAAACAGAGTATGTCTAAATAAAATACCATAATTTGAAACTTAGTATGAAAAAAAGTAATTAATTATATTAATTACTTTATTAATACATTTTAAATGTTGATTATATGTTGACATAAAATTTGGATATATTGAATTAAATAATATATTACTAAAAGCGGTTTCTTCTTACCTTTTTAGTGTGGATGCCACTGGAATAGTAACTGGTAAATTTTTTAATCTCCAAATGAAAAGTATTTTTATTTCTAAAAAGGATAAAACTATGTTATTAGAAAGCATACATATCACATGAATTTATTGATGTCCTGAGATTATTTCAGTCATTATTTTAATGTCATCTTGGGGTGGGGAGCAGACATTTGACTAAGACCTGGGTTCTGATTCCTGATGTGTCATGTGGGTCTCTTAAACATTTGCCTTTGAGCCTTAACCTCTCTGCACTTCATTTTTCTTTCTACACTTTGGAATTAATGTTTAAACCTAGAGGAAACTTACCTACTGAGGGTTTGTTGTGAAAGTCACTGAAACCATAGAGAAGCACCTTGATATTTGTGAACCACAATAAAGTACTGTGCACAGTATCCTTAACGTGGATAAAATCTTGTAATCCAAACTATTTAACCTTATTACTAGTTTTAAAAGCTGTGACTAAAATCAGGATCGTTTCCTCTGTCTTTAAGGAAAACTGGCTAAATTGGTAGTTAACTTGTTTCAAGTGATCTATTTCTTTTTTTTCTTTTTTTTTGCTTTTTGGTATGTGGGTAGCTCCCTGACTGGGAATCGAACCCAGGCCACAGCGCTGACAGTGCCAGCACCAAAGCCTTAAGCCACTACACCATCAGGGAACTCCCAAGTGATCTATTTCTATCTCTGCTTGTCATATACATAGCATCCCTGCAGGAGGTCACTCCACGTAGATCATTTCTCTCCCCTACCCTTCATTTATGCAGATAAAATGTTATAAAGAATAGTAAGGATTATTTTGAAAGGGAAAATTTCATCCAAAGGATAAAATAAGATCAAGGGACGCTTTGGCTCAGTCACAGTGAGTGACTGGACTGACTATAAACACTTGGAGCTTCACCACCATGTCCAGGATCTCCCCAGGTTGTCACCAGGGGTCACTATGCAGCAGTCCACTTGGGACCATGAGCCAGGTAGCCATACATTTGAAACCACGTGGTTTTAAAATAAGAAGTTGCCCTTGATAATACCCCACGGCAGGAAGAAGGAGAGAACCTACCAGTCAGCGCTTTACCCATCAAGAACTCTGCAAGGAGTTCCCTGGTGGTGCAATGGCTAAGGCTTTGGCGCTCTCACCACTGCGGCCTGGGTTCGATTCCCAGCCAGGGAGCTACCCAAAAAAAAGAACTCCAAGATTTGCATGTGGTCTGGAGCAGGGAGGACTGTCGGACAGGGAAGTCACCATGAGTGGCCCAGGGTCTCTGGTGTTGCCATTTTAACCTTTGAAAACACACAACAGAAATTTCAGCTGATCATGGAGGAGCTGATTTCCTCATCAACCTGTGGTTATTTAAAAAAGCTTCCCCAAGGTCTCCGTCACCCCGGACCACCGTTGTGGCCTACTTACGTGTCAGGCCTGTGTGTGCTTCAGCCAAGAAAACCGAAGTGGTTGAGAAGCAGTGAAGTCCAAGAGTGGCGTATTAGGCACTTTAATAGATGGGCTGCTTAAGGCTTGCAAAAAACTTTTCTCACTCATTAATTAGCTACAGCACCTCCTGGGAAGTCAAGAAGGAAGGTACTTCTTACCCAGGCTTCTGAAGGGGTTTAAATTAGTGAAGGTCCTAATGCATTTCCCTTCATAATATCCTTTATTTAGGAAAACATCTCCTACGAAGATGCCCTGTTTCAGTGGAGCCAGGTAGCCTCAGCTTAGGCTTTTACACCCCCAGGGAGTAAAGGGGGTGCAGAGGCATCCACGGGCCCCGTCAGTACTTGCAGCCAGTGTTTGCCTGGGGCGTGTATTTCGCCACCATTTCTCTTGCCTGGATGACTGTGCTGGTCTCCTAACTGGGCTTCTGGTCCTTTCTCACAACAGCCAGCCTGACCCTCCCAAACCATTGCCGGGGCCTTCCTCCTCACTTAGGACAGAACCCCGGGCCGTGCCCTGGCAGGCACAGCTCCATCTGCGCTCCCCAGACACCTCTCCGCGTGCGTCCCCCAGCTCTCCCTCCATCACGGCCTCCTGGCTGCTGTCCCAGCAGCCACTGCCAGGCCTCTGCACCTGGTCCTGGCTGTTGTCTTTCTACCCAGAGATTTCCAAAACCCTGCTCAAAGGTTCCCTTATCAAAGGGTCCTTTCTCGACCACGTGTTCTAAACTAGCACACACGCTTTGCCACTCCCCAGCTCTTCATCTGCCACTCTTTTTTCATAGCACTTGTCACTTGACATACATCTTATCTACTATTTATGGCTCGTCTTCTCACTAGCGTGTAGGGCCCACACTGGTTTCACTGTTTTTTTGTTTTGTGTGGTGGGGGTCTCCTTGGTCCCTGGAGCCTGCCTGGGCTCTCAGTAAAAACACAAAGGAGTGAAAGGTGTTTGGCTGCTCTCCTGATGACTGATAGCAACTGGTGAGAGGACAAGGCCTTTATGTATAGGTCTAGAAAGAGAACAGAGCAGGAAGCCTGAGCCTCAGCAGACTCAGATGGGGTACAAGTAGCTGGAGAAAAACAGGCTGAGACAGGAGCTCAGTGCCCCAGCAGTCGGGGGTGCACAGCAGTTGGGGCAAATCAGTTCAGGAAATCGTTTAACGAGCATTTACCATCCAGAGGAATGTACATTCACTTTTAAAATTGTCCTGATGTCAAATCTAATCTTATCAGCCAGAGTGCTGTGATGAGTTCTAGGTACAGGGGGAAGCCAGGGGACCTAAGAAAAACAGAATCGCTCTGGGTGATGGTTAGACTTTTCCAATTTTCCAAATAAACAGGATTCTGGGAAGTGTCCTCACTTAATTTAAGGCAGATGAGAACATTGAGGGTTTATGATCTACCACAGCACTTTGATTTCTCTCTTTTTTTCAGCCCCTCTCATTGTGGTGACTGTGTTTATCATGAAAATCCACATTCTAGTGTGAGAGTGACCAATACAAGGTCTGTGGGGAAAGGGCTTCTCTTTGCCTTATCTTCATGCAAAAATGTGTGAACGAACCAAGGGTGACTATCTGGAGCAGTGCCTCTCTGCCGTGACACCCTAAGTGCGGACTGGTCAAAGGGGGAGCGGCCCTGTGCACAGGGTCCACACGGCTGCGCCCTCCGCGTCGATGGCCAGCCCCACCCTGGTGACGAGTCACGTTTCCCTTAGTAAATGTTCAAATGGGAGCCGGCGGGTGCCTCTCCCCGACCCCCGCCACCCCTACCTCTGACTTCAGTTTCTACCACTCTTTTTCCTTACTGGGCACCGGCCACAGTGGCCATACCCCAGTTATATATTTTTAAATCATTTACTGTTCTTTAAATACTTACTGTTTCCCGTTAAAATGGGGCACACTTCTGGGGGAAAAATGTGCAAAAGGAGGCTTCCTGGGTTTTCTCTCATCTCGGCGTGCTGGACGACAGATTCCAAACTTTCTCACTGTGGAAGGGAAAGCTCTCCACCTACTCCTGGGAAATCAGGATACTCTAGTTTGACTCTTGACTACTAGCATGCATTAAAAAAAAAAATCACAGTCCAACAGTTAAGAGGCTTAGCTGTCCAGAGGGCAACTGCCCAGTCCACTGTGACAGACAGAAGTCCACAGTGCACGTGCCAGCCAGGGTTCGGGGGGCCCTGGGAACCAGGGCCTAAAGCAGCCCCCGGCTCCTGGCCAGCCGGTTGAAAACATGCACAGTGCCTGCAGCGACAGGCTGAAATTCCCTATTTAGCAAGGCCTTTTTTGGTACATAGGACCACCCTCTGGCATCTGTCTGGTATAGAGGCTACCTTTTCCTCCAAATCCTCTCGAGATCCCTTAACTGACAAGAGTGGGTTCCCATTTCAAAGGGCACAGCGGGTTACACAAGGGAGAGGATGTCATGTGGGCAGGAGGCCCACCGAGCCCACGCAGGGTTGTGACCCCAACATCCTGTCTTCCCTCGCCCTGCACGACCCCCTGGCCCTGCCCAGGCCCTGCAGCCGCCAGACCCGCCTCCACGGGCTTCAAGCTGCCTTTAGCCTCGCCAGTTAGACGCGGTCTAATTAAGGAGCTTCAGGGCAATTTCCGGGCCCAGGCCTACCTCGGGGGCTTTGCACTTTTCTGTTTGCCTAGAAAGCTCTTCCCCCTCCCTACACTCTCAAGGCTTGCTCCTTTCCTGCTAATATAACATTCTAGAGGTTCCTTCTGTGATCGCCTCATCTAAATCTCTGTGCCCTTTCAGTCTCTCTCTCTCTCTCTCTCTCTCTCTCTCTCTCTCTCTCTCGGTGTTTTCTTAGAAGTTTCACCATGTAACATACTCTATATGTTCTTTTTTATTTGGCTTATTAAACCCCTTCCTCCACTAAAAAGTATGCTTCAGCAGAAAGGGGTTTTTGTCTGCTTTGCTCACTGCTGTATCCTTAGTATTTAGGACAATGCCAGAAGGTGACTAGCAGGTCCTCAGTGTGTTCTGAATGCACGAATGGAGTTCCTCCAGCTGGCGGGCGGGGATCCCCGGGAGCTTGTTTCGCCCCCACATCAGACGTGCCAGCACAGGCTCCCGTCACGCACTGGCCGTGAACGTGCTCAAAACACCTAACATGGTGCTCCTCGACCCCAGGGACTCCGCTGTCCCGGCCCCGGTGACCGTAGTGGTAACTGATGGTGCAGTGGCTTAAGGCTTCGGCGCTGGCGCTGTCAGCGCTGCGGCCTGGGTTCGAGTCCCGGCCAGGGAGCTACCCACATACCAAAAAGCAAAAAAACAAAAAACAGGTACCAGGAATTCTGGTGAAGGCGGGTTGAGGGCGGAGACTCGTTTCCCGAGAATTCCCATCAGGCCTGCTGGGGTGTTTGACTGCAAACACCGGGGAGAGACTGGCGAATGTGAGCCAACAGGAGTCTTCAGGTGGGCACGGTCTGGGCGATCTCACCAAGACGCGGGGAGGGACAGCGACCCCTGCAGGGACTTCGCCCCCCGCCCCGACTCGTCCCCCAGTTCCCTGTCTTTGCCTTGCTTGCTGGGCTATGAGTGGCACTTGGTTGATCAAACTCAGGTCGCAGCCTGTCCTGGAACATGAGGAAAGAGAAACATAAGGCAAGCCACATGTGTGATGTCACATTTTCTAGTGCCACATTAAAAACAGAAAGAAACATGGAATTAATTTTAACAATATAGTTTACTTAACCTAATATGTCCAAGTATTATCATTTCAGGTAATTTATATATCAAATTATCAATAGTTTACACTCCCCCCCAAAAAATCCAGAGTATATTTTACATTTATAACACATCTTAATTTGGAAGCTGAACTTTCAATGGAAAATATACTTTAAACTGTTGAAAGTTAACTATATGTACATTTCATAAAGTTTAGTTAAAAAAATAGATTCACATATTCAAATTCTTCCAAACCTACTTGAAAGTTCTCAAAAACTGAACTGAGCATCAGCTGTTAAATTTAAATAAGTGAACTAAAATTAAAAATCAGTTTCTTAGCTACATTTCAAGTACTCAACGGTCACGTGCAGTCAAGTGGCCACTGTATTAAGGGGCACAGCTCTGTGCCCTGAGCCCCAGCAGCTGGGGAGGCCACCAAGCCTCCCGCCGAAAGCAAACCCGAGTCCCGTGGAGAAGGGCCCGGGCACCCCTGGAAACGCAGACCGGGCGCGGAGCAGCTGCAGCCTGTCTATCCGGTGACTAGGGGAGACGGTGGCTTTAGCTCTTTCATGTTTTCGTCTAGTGAAGAAAAAGGTGAACTGCAGTGCATTTTCTGTATTTAAGAGAAAACAAAACCAACCACCACCCAACAAGGAATTGCTGAGCATTGCTAGTTTACCGAGGACCCCGTGGTGTGACCAATTCCTAAAGATTATTTGAGGGACAACTGGCGCTGGTCCAGGGTGGTTAGCGTTCCCGAATGGAAACAAGAGGTTGGCTCTAACGCGGAGGAGCAGAGGAGGATCACCTCAGTGTTTTAAGGTCACACAGTTGATTTATGAGCCACCGTCCTTCTAGCTCGGTAGGAATGAGTAACAATCTTGTCATGGAAAATGGAGACATTATGTGTAATATTCAAAACGGTGACCATACCTCGTCTCTCCCCAAACTGTTTGTGATGCGGTTTTTGGCTTCAGGGGAAATGGTCCCCACATGGCATCTGGCTGCACCGGGCTTCCTTTAGTCCATCAGAACTCTCTCTGCCCCTGGATGCTATGTCCACCACGAGGGACTGAGCCAGGCATCAGCCTGGAGGCCGGCCCCCCGGCTGTGGAAGGTTCGTGTCTGGGGGAGGAAGCTCCCCGTCCCTGGAGGTGAGAAGGAAAGGGGCCTCCTTCCCGCTTCCCCTGCCTGCTCTCACGGTGCCCGCGGGCCGCTTCCGGGCCAGCTCAATGCGGGCCTCTTGGGCCTGGCGGCTTACCCTCCGCCTTTGGTGGAAGTTAGTTTGAAATCCCAAAAGTTAGTTTTTAAATTCTAAATCCAGCGGGAACTTTTCTGCAAGAAGCCTCCTTCCAACCCTGCGAGACACCGGACTGAGTCCCAAGGAGCAAGTAATTGCACAGGCAGAACTGTCGTATGTTGTGACCCTCACATACTGCTAAAAGCTACTGATGTTTTTTGTTCCATTTTTAACTTTTTTGGTTTTTTTGGCTGGCCAAGTTTGAGACAAAAACATTCAGAAGAGGCAGAAACGGGCTCCCTGGTGGTGTACTGGCTCGGCTTTGGGGCTCTCAACGCCATGGCCTGGGTTCCATTCCCAGCCGGGGAATCACACACACACACACACACACAAAGGCAGAAACAGCCTCTCATGGAAGGTTTTAACCTTTTGCCAGAAGGGGAGCATGAGCGCTGAGGGACTTGCCACAAGCCCTTGCTACTCCGAGTTAGCTCTGCTGTCTCCTGATTCTCAGTGTGTGAAATCGAGGGCTCAGGCACCGCGAGCTGGAACCACACATCAGACCAGCTGGAAGGGAGAGTGCGCTGACAGTACAGCTAAGGGGACGGGCGGTCCGCCAGTCCCGCTGAGTGTCCATGGGGCCACCCGTGGGCCTGCCCGTGGTCCCTGTCCTCACGAGGTATTTCATCCAGGGGACAGCTCCCCCAACCTGAATACCCCTCCCACATGTAGCAGGTAAGGGCAGGATTCTTGTCATCCACACAACCTTGAGAAAATAAACTGGCACCTACACAGGGAAACAAAGGAAAATATTTGCACAATTTATCTTTAAAGATCCCAGGGCCTCTGTAGAAGCTTAGAGACCGCACAAGATGGATCTGAAGCAGCTGCAACCAAAGAACCCAGAAGCAGGAAGCAAGATAATAGGTGGAATTCCCCTCTTAGGGGGATTCTCGTCCCAGCCCCACACCTCAGAGAGGCTGGCGTCCTCGAGAACACTCAGAAGTCAGGGGAAAGGCCTGCAGCTCGACCTGGAATTTCGGAAACTTGGCCCCCAGGGCGCTGACTCAGACACAGCCAGGCGTGACTCGTGACTTCACTAATGCCAGTTGTTAAATACTGCTGTTGTCCATTTTGTACTCTGTGACTTTGGGCTGTTGTTTTGTTGTTTTTTAATCTTGAAGAACTGACTTACACAGGCAGAGTTTAATTAATTCACCAAATATTTAGTGTTTAGTATGTTCTAGGTATAATGCTCATTTCTGGGGGATTTAAAGGTGGACAAGACAGACGTGATCTCTGCACTCACAGACTTACTTCCTGTGGGGACAGCGCACTCATTAGGGGTCTCACACAAGGTCCCCAGCCCTGAAAACGAGAGGTACGAGGGGGAGAGAAGAATGTTCTGGGTAGAACAGTACGTGTGAAGGTCTGGGGGTGAAGGGGTTGGCAAGTCCTAGAAACTGAGAGGTTCACTGGTTTTGGAATGATACAGAGATAGCAGGAGAGGCGATGGCGGAGAAAGTGGGGGCCGGATCACCAAGGGGCTCACGGTCCAAGACGAGGTCCTACACGTCCGGTCCCGAGAGCAGTGAGGAGTCACGGAAGGGTATTAAACACGTGGCTGAAAGGATCCTATCTGGGTTTTAGACATAATTACTCCATGAAAAAAGGACTGGATTCAGGCTATGCTAGAAGTAGGCACACCGACTGGGATCCTGTTACACTGATGCGAGAGACATGTTAGAAGCCTCCACGGTGGCAGAGACAGCCGGGAGAGAGACTCAAGATATTTAAGATGTAGAAGCAACAAAGCACAATTAATTAAAAGTGTTACAGGGAGAGAGGTGCTCATGGCTCTGGCATGGCAACTTGGCTAGATTCGAAGGTTCACACAGTTCTACTGAATGGAATTTATATTTGTTTTTCACTATTTTTAAACTTTTGATGTAGCTGGGATATACCAGGCTGTCTGAAAAATAATCCAGCCATAAATGCCTCTATTTTTTTTATTACATGTCTGGAGACTTTCTGGACAGCCCTCGTATGCACATGTAAGAAAATGAGGGAGGGACCCATTGTGTAGATCTTCTCCTCTGTAGGGTGGGGTCTATGTGCACACAATGGCTAGCCAGTGGCTTGCTGAAGCCATTTTTTCTCTCTCACCCAAATATACACACATGCTTGGTGGAAAGGCCATCTTCATCTCATGTTATTTACCGTGTACTTGGACTGATTTTTTAGACTGGTTCTGTTGGTCTTTGGTTTACAGTGCCTCTACCACATTGTTTTAATATCCTGTAGCTTTTTAATATACCTTAAAATCTGGTTGGGCAATTCCTGATCCATTCTTTCACATATTTTTATAGTATTTTCACAAATAAGCCTTAAAATCCTTTTGTTATCATTTTTATTCAGATGGCATTGAATTTACTTTACGGACAACTGGCACTTCTGTAATTTCAAACCCTCCTACTCCGGAATAAGACATGCCTCTTCATTCAAGAATTCCTTTATGTCCCTCAGTAGAGGGCCAGTGTTCATAGAAATACTACACATTTCATGTTGAGCTTATTCCTAAATATTTTATGGGGTTTTGTGCTGCAGATACTGTTTTTTCTATTATATTTTCCATACATTGTTTACATGTATAAAAGCTGTTTTTTACAAGTTTTAGCTTTACTAATTTTTAATTTCCCCTTAATATGTATTAATTTTTTTTGGGGGGGTGGGGGGTGGGTAGTTCCCTGGCTGGGAATCGAACCCAGGCCACAGCGTTGAGTGCCGAAGCCTTAGCCACTACACCACCAGGGAACCCCCCTGTATTGATTTTTTAAATTTAGTTTATGTTTAGTCCAATGTGTACATGTCAGAGTTCCACAGTCCAATCATTGCTCAGATTCAGTTATGAAAACTATCAGGGGCTCGTCCCCACTTATCCCTTCCCACAGGCAACGACTCAAACGCCTGCATAAGCACGGCTGTCCACATCTAAGTACTGTCCTGAAAGTCGCTCCCAGCTTTTACTTTGCAAAGGTTTCACACCTTCAGGAGTCACATGAGGGTGAAACGAACCCCTCCCCCTTACTGAGAGTCACACTGCACATGCGCTCTCGCGCTCTGCTGGGCGAGTTACTTGCAGACACCCACGTTACAATGATCACACTTGGGAGATTCGACCTTGATGTTATAATAAAATACTACAATCCACAAATAGTCTATTACTGCTTCTCTCTCTCTTTCTTTTTCATTTTAGCCATTTATTATTCTTACTTTAGAAGATTCAGTTCTTTCTCATCTCCCCTCGCCCTCGGTTGCACTCTCACGTGTATCCCGTTTTTCATTCTCCCCATATAGCCACCTTGGCAGAACCGCTGGCGAGTGCCAGCCAGAAGCTCACCTTAGCACGTCACATGGACTGCGACTGCTTTGCTGTCCAACTCTTCTCAACGCTTCCCTTAGGCACGTCCACCTCCTTCCTGGCCGCACCCGCACGCACGTAGCGTGACCACCGATCTCACCTCCTTGGAGAATTTGTCCCCAGGGCCTCTGACGCGCCTCGGTCTGGTCCGGCTGTGCTCCACGTCAGCTGCGAGCCGTTGTCTTAATTTAGGGCCTCTCTTCACCGCTACTTGGGGACCCCACCTTCCTTTCTTGGCTACTCCACTCAGTGGGGAACATCCTTCAGAAGTTTCTTACAAAACGTTCATGGGAGACAAACCTGGGACATTATGTGCTTGAAAATGTCCATTTTGTCCCCCCACTCAGTTGACAGTTGGCTGGATCCAGAATCCTGGGTTGGAAAATGACTCTTCCTTAGGCTTTGGAAGGCATGGCCCCTTGTCTTCTGCAATAGCAGTCTTAGGGAGAAATCGGTGCCATTCCGACTCTCTCCAGGAAGTGTCCTCCCCTTCTCCTGCCACACCCCGTGCGGGAACAAATGTCATGGGGACGCGCATTTGTCAGGACCTGTTTTCACCTACTGGGTTGGGCCCTCAGTGGCATACCGTTCCTTTTGGGAAAAGATTCTGAAATATTCATTTTGTCCTCCACCCACTTAGTCAGCAGCTTGGGCTGCTATAAAATTCCATAAACTGGGTGGTTTAACAAACATGTTTTTCAAAATTCTGGAAGCTGCAGTCCAAGATCAAGGCACGGGCAGATCCAGTTCACGGTTCTGGTTTTCCTGTGCTGCCCCACCCCCCACCCCTGTACCTCACGTGGCAGAACGCGCCCAGGGAGCTCTCGGCGTAGCCCCCCCACCCCCCGACCTAATCGTCGCCCCAGGCCCCACGTGCTAACACCACCCCCTTGGAGGTCGGCATGGCAACATATACATTTTGGGGGACCGCCACCATTCAGTCCCTGGCGTCTGCACTTCAAAATTCGTATCTTTCTGATTCCAGGCTTTTTGGACAATGGGCCTCCTGACCTCTCGTTTCACTTGGTCTCCTGTTTTTCTATCTCTATTTTTCCGATCTGCTTCTGGAGATTTTTTCTCAACTTTATTTCTCAGTATCTTCCATTGCTTTTTATCTCTGCTGTATATATATCATTTTATTTATAAGGCTTGGTTTTAATTCTCTGAAAGATAACTTCTTACATGGCCTCCTGCTGTTCCGTGCGTGCAGTGCCGTTCGGCTTCGCTGGTATTAGTGATAGCTTTCTTTTCCAGCATTTTCTCCTTCCTTCATTGGCAGCTTTCTCCAAAAAAAATTTTTTTTCCCCTGTTTTGGCCTCTTTCAAACTTCTGTTCTGCTGCGTGAAGGTATATACCCTGGTCAGCTTTCACTCCAAGGCCTGACTGAAAGCGGAGCTGCTTTAGGAAAGTCCTGGTCACAGGAAGGGTCCCAACCAGCTCTGTGGCAGCTGATCAAGATTTCTGCTCTCAACTCAAGAGGTGCAGAAAGGATGAGCTCACATCTTGGTCATTTTAGGCCTGACAAGACAGTCTCTGGCCAACTTTACAGACAGGAAATCTCCATTTCCTGTCTTAAGAATACTAAGAAACCAGAGAGAGGTATACAAAGGGCTGATTTCAGTCCTGTAAAATAGCACAGTGTAAGAGTAGGGTTTGAGCTCAAGTTCTAATTGAAGCAATGTCACTAAATTTATGCACAATTAAATAGTTGTAGAATTACTTTCATGTGGCCTTTCTTTTTGAAGACAAATGACTCATTTCTTCACTAATTCAAGCCACATCTTCATAAACTTTTCCCTAAAATGAAGAGATTGAGGGAGTTCCCTGATGGTGTAGTGGTTTAAGGCTTCGGCGCTGGCGCTGTCAGTGCTGCGGCCTAGGTTCGATTCCCAGTCAGGGAACTACCCACATACCAAAAAGCAAAAAAATAAATAAATAAATAAATAAAATAAAATAAAATGAAGAGATTGAGGCCATGGGTGTCCTCTTTGCTGCCCACGCATCGCCACACTGGGCCGGGGCCAGGAAACCAGGGAAAGGCTCCTCACATACCACTTTACTTACAGTCACTGGGGAACAACCAACAAGCCCTCACACACAGTAACTGATAACCCTGCTATAGAGACCCTACACCTTTCCAACGTTAAAAATTGTAAGCATAAGTATTAATTCTTATTTGTGTATATACCTGAGACTTTCATGAACTGTTTTGGGGCCTTTCTCTTTTACATACGTATTTCCCTGAGGCTTTGTAAAAATGCTGGAAATGTACACAATCTTCTTTTGTAGCCCCCCACTTCCTGTATTTATGGGCCCTGAGTTGGGAAGGTAGTAGATGAGCAATAATCCAGATGTGAAGTTCTTTGCTCTAAGTAGTAAATAACACATCAAACAACATATGTAGGAGAAACTAGCAATAGGAAAACGCTCATGAGCAGCAGAGACTTCTGGGCATCTCCACTACAGTGGGGGAGGGACAAGACCATCTGTTTCATCGTAAGCGCGGTTATTTGTGGCGAACAGTATCGTAATTCTGATTAACAGAAAAGATCTAGCTCTGGGGTTTTAACTAAGGTTAGAGTGGCACTGAGTTCTCAAATATTTTTAACATATGAGCTTTTGCCCATTTTTACATTCGGGGCTTATATTATCTTTCACCAGATTCTTAATGGTGAAGTATTTCCTGACCAGCCCAACTCAGGCATTTTATGGAAGAAATCAATGCCCAAGGTCAGAAACCTGAGGAGGGCAGAGTCCGCCTGCCAAGCCAGTGTTTCCTCCCCTGCCACCACCTCACTGTCTAGGAGGCTGGCACAGTGCTAGGCTCACAGCCATTATCTTTGATCTCCACACCACCACGAAGGAGGCGCTTATGACACGTTTAAGGACGAGAGGTCACACGCCGGGGGCCAGCACGGTAGCCCAGGCGGTCCCCACTCCAGAATCCATACTGGCTCAAGGAAAATTGTTAATAGCTACTTCTCTCTTGCTCCCATTTAAACAAGACTGGATGACACAAGAGCACTGGCGAGACAGAATTCAACTCAAAGTTCACACAACCACTTGGGGTTGCTGTGAATGAGGATGGACGGTTTAGTATCAACACCTCCGTCTTTGGGCACCCAAGTGATTCTGATATTACCCGGATATTCAGAATGTCACGTGTACTTTAAAAAGATCAACAAATTCAGAAACACACAGGCGCTGGAAGCTGGCCTGTCACCTACTCCTAGCCCTGTGCCATTCCAAGCATTGGCAGGAGCTGTAGACCAGCCTCGAGGGCTTGTCTCCTAGGGCAGAAGCTTGCGCTGAATTTATGCCGAGTCCAGTCAATGGCCAGGTGGCCCCGGTTCCCGCCGGCTCTTGTCCTGCTCATCTGAGAGCAAAGTCCCCTTTGCCTTCTGCCATGGTCCTCCAGCCAGCGCTGGTGTTACTGCAGCTCGGGCTGCGTAAGAGAATGGCACAGACCCGGTGGCTTCAACAGAGACGCATTTCTCTCAGTTCCAGCAGCTGGGAAGTCTGAGGTCAAGGTCCTGGCTGGCAGGTTTCACTCTGAGGCCCCTTTTGGCTTGCAGGCAGGTGCCATCTGTGTGCACCCAGGGAGAGAGCAAGCTGTCCCCTCTTCTGGGGCACTAATCCCATCACGAGGGCCACACCCCCGTGGCTGCGTCTGGCCCTAATTACCTGCCAAAGACCCCACCTCCAAATACACTGTGGGTTCCGGCCGCAGTGTATGAACCGGGGGAGTCGGGGAGCGGACATTCAGTCCTAACCACGGTCCCGGGAGTCCTGTCCTCCCTCCCCTTGAAAAAGCAGCATGAATGCACCTGACGGTGACATTACCCACACGGTGAAAGTTCGGTCATTAAAAGTATGACCGACTGAACAAAGAACTCGTTAGACAGAAAGTGCATCTATCCAATCCCTCGTAACCACTAATCTCTCTTATTTTGAGGGGACTAAACTTCAGAGTAGTCCCCCCCAGAAGCAGACAGTCCGATCCACAGGCACTTTTTGTATGGCCCACTGGGTTTTAAAACTTTTGAGTGGGTTACCCATGCTGAAAGTCTGATGTCCCATGGAAATTCAGATGTCCCAGTCCCTCAAACGTGGAGCGTTGGCACACGGTGCCTGCTCTTCCCTCTGACAGCCCCGGGCCAGCAGGCCCCCGGCCCCCGGCCCCCCGCTATCGCCCTCGGCCCTGAGAGAAATCAGCTTCCCAAGGAATTCCGTATTTTCTAATCAACCAACTTCAAACTGGAAATTCTACACATCACCTTCAGGGCCAGTTTGAGTGTTGGAAACAGTCTGTGTTTTAGAGTTGGGTCAGAACTTTGATCTCAGTTGTCAGGCATCCTTTGCAATTTGAGGGCGAATTTAAGTCGTTCTCTGGTCTTGCCTCTTGGACTTCATCTGCTGGTAAACAGGCAGCAGCTCAAGAGAAAAGATGTTTTAGTGCGTAGGAAACAGACAACAGAACTACTTTCAAAAGCCAGTAAAACATTATGAACCACGGTAAAGTACGCCTAAAGGTCCTTGGAATTTGTCTCACCCTCTCCGTGACCCCAAGAGTAAAGATAATGAGAAAAACTGCTATTGGTCATCATGACTGACAGCTCACCATGATCACTGCTGTCCCGGCTCAGTGCCCGAGCCCTCTCACAGCCATCCTTAATCCTCGCAGCACAGGCTAAGAATTATCCTCCTATTCCACAGATAAGGCCACAGCCCAAGGGGATCTTCGCTTTCCTTGCTCACACCCCCCCCCCAAAACCTTAGTGCTTTTATCACCTGGGAGGCCGTGAATTCCTGCACTCCAGCAGGTGATGAAATCCAGCAACAGCCTGAGTATTATTTTCATACTGCTCTTTCCAAACTCCCGCTGAAGCGTACATGTGTGGCTGTCTCGTCGTGTAATGGACAAAGTGACAGGAGAGGGACCAGAGAATTTCTGGACTGAAAGGAATTCTTGAGTTGACTATCTAGTGACAATCCTTGGATTACAGATGACGTCCCGACTCCAGTGTTTGTCCCCCGCTCTGCTCCGTAGATGGGCTGTGTTCCTGGTACCTCTGAACTCTGCCTCCATGGACCACCCTCATAAACAACCAAACTGCACCCCACCACTTTACAGCACAGACCCCATTCCTGAACCACGATTAGGCCTGGACACGGTACTCAGGACACTGCCAAACCGGGCCCTCCCTGGACTCGCACACCAATCACACCAGACACCCCCATCCTCCATGTGCTCTATACTGACTTTCCTGTCATCCTGTTTGTGTCGCCTCGTTTTTGCATTTCAGGACCCAGGTAAATCGCCCCACCTGTAAATCTCAGGTAAAGTCTCCACCCCTAAAATGAAAACTCAGCTTTCAAACATCTCTTTATGAGATGCTGCTTGCAATTCTTCTGGGTGTAAACCCAGAAGCCGAATTGCTGG
Organism: Lyroderma lyra; assembly: GCA_004026885.1. Lineage (NCBI taxonomy): Eukaryota > Metazoa > Chordata > Mammalia > Chiroptera > Megadermatidae > Lyroderma > Lyroderma lyra. The sequence continues at coordinate 64,909 of PVJL010003139.1, forward strand.
ATCAAATGGGAATTCTATTTTTAAATTTTTGGAAGCACCACCATAATTTTGTTTTTGGATAGTAGTCATTGTAATAGGTGCCAGGTGGTATCTCATTGTAGTTTTGATTTGCATTTTCCAAAAGATTAGTGATGGAGCATCTTTTCATGTGTTTATTGGCCATTTGTATATCTTCTTTGGAGAAATGTCTATTCGAGTCCTTTGCCCCTTTTTAAATCAGGTTGCTGTTCATAGCAGCATTTACAGTAGCTAAAACATGGAAACAACCTAAATGTCCACTGATGGAAGGACGGATAAAACAAAACAAAACAAAACAAGGTATATTTATACAATAGAATATTATTCAGCCTTAAAAAGAAAAGACATGTGCTGCTACACAGATGAAACTTAAGACACGATGCTAACTGAAATAAGCTGGACACAAAATGATAAATGCTGCGTGATTCCACTCACACGAGATACTTAAGAGTAGTCAAAATCACAGACAGAAAGAATGGGGTTGCCAGGGGCTGGGAAAAGGGAGATGGGTGGGGGCTGGGGGTGGGAATTATTTAATGGGTACACAGTTTCGGTTTTACGAAATAAAAAGAGTTCTGGAGATGGATGGTGGTGATGGTTGCACAATAATATAAATGTATTTAATAACACTGGACTGTGCACTTACAAATGGTTTATAGATGGTAAATTTGTTATTTTATCACATTAAACATTTTAATTTTTTAAATAAAGGAACTAGACTGAAGAAGCTTCCACTGGCCAAAGATGGAACATTTTTAAGTTCTAAAGAGTTGACCCTTGAATAACCCAGAGGTGAGGGGTGCTGACCCCCTGCATAGTTAAAAGTCCAAGTACAGGGCCCTATAATTTGATTCCTCAAAAACTTCACTAATAGCCTCCTGTTGACAAGAAGCCTTACCAATAACATAAATAGTTGATTGACACCTATTTTGTATAGTATATGTAATATGTATTTTTGCAATAAAGCTAGAGAAAATGTTAAGAAATTCCTAAGAGAAAAACGTACTTACAGTATGATAGTGTACCGATACATTTATATCATGTTTACAGAATTAATGTCAGTACCTACATCAATATTGTCTTATATGATTCAAGCCATTGTAGACATTATTATGTTTTACTAACATCAGACATCAGAAATGAAAAGATAACGTGAAAAGGAAAACCATATTTATTTACAGGCATAACCATTCATGCATTGATAATGAAGCAGCACTACGATCACTGTATGATAGCCTAGTGTAACCATTAAGATTGCTTCATGGTGGTACAGCCTATACACCAATGAATGAGTTGTTATAAAATTGCTATAACATACAGTATTACAGTTATAGTCATAATACAATATTGGGAACACTTACATTTTTAAAAAATCACTTACCCGTGATGACAGGCTGCTGTGCAGTTTCTCCAATTAGAGAGAGACATACTGTATAGGAATGTAATTCTTTGAAAGCAAAGTTATGAAACATTTAGAAAACATCATTAATTTTATATGAAGTATCACTCACCTTATGCCTATGTAAGGGTAGGCTACCCACTTCCATACAAGTCTTGCATACAAAGTTCTACATGATGAATATTTAGGCGATGATGATGATGATGATGACACAAAAACATTTTATACAGCTCTGGCCATACAGTTACTAAGATTTTCACACACACTCACCCTTATAAACAGTTCCAACAGGAAGATTAACTGTACAGCATCTGGATTATTTACTACTCATTAAGTGGAAGTGGATCATCATAAAGGTCTTCATCCTCCTTGTCTTTGTGTTGAGTGGGTTGAGGAGGAGGAGGAAGAGGAAGGTGGGTCTTGTCTCATGGGTGGCAGAGGTGGAGGAGAGAGGAGGTGGGATTGGCAGGGATACTCGGTGTCACTTTATGGAAATACAACAATGTCTGCCATTTCTGCTTTTTCATTTGTCTAAAAGTATTTCTATACAGTAACAATCCTCCCACTGCTTGCTTTAATCTCAGGGCCCATATCATAGAAGGGTCCGTGCAGTAAAAGTAAAAAGCAGTCATGAATAATTGGAACCCTTCTGCCAGATTGTTAAATGTCTATTTGTTTTCTGGCCCTAGTTCTTCTACAGCTTCTTCCTCATCATATGGCACTGGTTCAGGAGCACTCATCTCTATCAAGACAGTCATCTTCTGTTAATTCTGTTTCTGTGTCTATTAGCTCTTGAATTTCTCCAACATCTATATCTTGAAACCCTTCGCTCCTGACCTTTTTTGCCATATCCACAATCTTCTTCCTGACTGCCCTGACTGGCTCTGTTGTAAATCTTGTGAAGTCATGCACATCTGGACAGAGTTTTCTCCAGCAGGAATTTATTGTTTTGGGCTTCTTAGCTTTCAAGGCTTTTTCTGTAACAACGATGACATCTTCAATGGTATAATCCTCCTAAACTTTCATGATGTTCCCTCTTTTGGGGTTCTCTTCCATAGCACTGACAATCATTTCCAGAGAATACTATGTGCAATGAACCTTAAGGATCCTCATAAACCCCTGATCTAGAGGTTGACTTAGAAACATTATGTTTGGGGGCAAGTAGACCACTTCAACACCTTTGGTGTTGAACTTACGGGGTTCTGCATTACCAGGGGACATTGTCCAATATCAAAAGAACTTTAAAAGGCAGTCTACTGGCAAGTTACTTCTTGACTTTAGGAACAAAACATTGATGGAACCAATCCAGAAAAAGTGTGCTCACTGGCAGCTGGAGTTTATCTTTTCCCTTCAAGGTTTGGGGGTTAGCAGCTTCATCGATAAGGGCAGTTAATCATAAACCCAACTGCACTGCGCAAAATAGCCTATTCATTCTTTCCTTAAATCCTAGTGCTTGTTTCTCTTCCTTACTGATAAATGTCTTTTGTGACATCCCCCACCCCTCCCCTAAACAGGGTACTTCTATCTGCATTAAAAACCTATTTAGGCAGATATCCTTTCTCCCTAACAACTTTCTTAATGGTACTGGAGGGTTCCCTGGGGGTGTAGTGGCTAAGGGTTCAATGCTCTCAATGCTCTCAACGCTGCGGCCTGGAGACTCCCAGCCAGGGAGCTACCCAAAATAAATGAATGAATGAATGAATGAATGAAATAAAAAAAAATGGTACTGGAAACTCACCTGTTGCCTCTTGGTTGGCAGAAGCTGCTTCTCCTGTTCTCTTGACATTTTTAAAGGCCAACCACTTTCTAAAATTATTAAACCATCTTTTGCTGGCATCAAATTCTCCACCTTTAGATCCTTCACCTTCCTATTGCTTTGTCATATAACTTCACTTTTTCTCTAGTCATATCAGAATCTATAGGTATACCCTTCTCTTAGCAATCCTGCACACACAGACAAGCTGCATTTCCAATACAAGATAAAAAGGTATTTGACAGTTTTCACATCTGCTGAAATAGCTGCAGTGGCAGCTTCACAAATGCCCCCCCACCCCCCGCCTTTTTTCTTCTACAGTGGTCCTCGTGCTGGATTCATTTATCTTGAAATGAGGAGCAATCACAGCTGCAGATCTCGATCTACGATACATATCAAGCAATTTAACTTTTTTTTTTCTTTTTTTAAACAATGCCATGACTTTTCTCTGCTTCTTAGGAGCCCTTCCAGCATCACTTGCATCACTTCCTATGGGTTCTATGGTGTTATTCAAGATTTACGGCATTGCACTGAACAAGAAAAATACACGAAAACCACAAGAGATCCCTTTTTACTGTGATGTCCAATTTACCGGAGAGATAACTGCTCACATGGAGATTAATGTCACATGCTGTTTAAGTGGATACTTGCAACACAAACGCACTGCAATAGCAACAGGGGCGGCTACGAAATTGTTACAGCAGTACAATATGTACTATGATTATTATACAGTTATGATTTAATAACTGCATCTTTATATTTTACATTTCTGTGGACTGCAAGTGGTGCCATGTACAGTGTGTTTTTGTGCATAAGTTTTGATAAATTTTAACTTTTTATAATAGATTTGTGAATATTTTATGCCTCTATTTTTCATATTACATGGCTGGATACTTTCTATACAGCCCTCGTATTTTATGCATTCATGACATACTAACTTTTTAAAAATATTTTCAGTATTTCTAGGCTACGTGCTTTGTCTACTAGTTTTTTCTTTTCTTTCTTTCTTTCTTTTTTTTTTTTTTTTTGGTGGTTCCCTGGCTGGGAATTGAACCCAGGCCACTGCATTGAGAGTGCCAAAGCCTAGCCACTACACGACCAGGGAACTCCTCCACTAGTTTTTTCAATTGTCACAAATCTCAAAAAATTTCACCAATTTATTTATTGAAAAAAATTCATGTGTAAGTGGACCAGCACAGCTCAAATTTGTGTTGTTCAAAGATCAACTGTAATTGCTACTGATGGAAATACATCAAGTTATGTTTAAACCTAAGATGCTAAAACACTATAATAATGGTGCTAATAAAACAATAAAGCTAACTAACTGGTCGCCTTCAGAGGATGACAGGAAGCAAATTCACCATCTGCTAAGCTGATAAGGGAGTGAATTAAGCCTTTGTCCTGCCTTTCCCATATGAAATATACCACCTGGTAACAAACTGTAGACAAAGGGAAGCATTTAGAAGAAGTGGTTAATACGTAAAAGGGCATTAGAATAGCAGCATTTTGTAACTCCCAATGGACCCAGACACATTGAGCCTTCACTGTATCACACAACAGACACGATGTGCCTTCCCAACAGGACCCAGCACCCCACTAGTCTTGCCAGAAACGGTGAGTCAGACCAAGCTTCCGGATCAGGAGAACGAGCTGCATGGCCGCAGGAGGGTGTGATGAGCAACTTCTAGACTATGGGAAAACCACCCAATTAAGTGACGCTGGGCCTTCAACACACACACTGTAGGGAATGGAAAGGGACGGAGGGAGGGGCTAGATTAAAAACCTCCAAGGCATATATAAAAAAAGAAGAGTGAGAACCAACTCCAGCATCTGGGGATGTACCCTTGGGTAAGAAGTTCTGAAGGAACCCAGGAGGTGTCGCATGAGTGGTCCCTTTTGGGGGGAGGGAGAGGCTGTGATGTTGATGGGGGTAACTTGGAGGGGCTTCTGGAGAAAGAGGCTGGCAAAGTTCTTGACTCGGGTGATTTGCCCTTGAATGACTCATTAAACTGTTCTGTGAGATTTTCTGTATCTGTGTTTTACTTTACAGTAAAAAAATTTTTAAAAGCAAAAAACTTACTTTTCCTAGGCACATACTCCTGGTTGAGGTCACTGCTGTCTTGGGACAGTGGCTCACAACAGTTTGGTGTGACGTACAAATCATTTTGATTTCTTACTGTTATTTACTAATAATATTTGTATGACTTTGGGTGCGTTGCTTTGCCTCTCTAAGCCCGAAGTTCTTTACCTGGAAGATGGGGAGTATATATCCTATCAAACCCAGAGGTTTGCTCTGAAGATTAAATGAGATTATGCATGCATGACACTTTATCTGATGCTTGGCATACAGTAAATGTTCAATAAACATTAGCTATCTCTGGCATTCAAACACCAATGATTTAGATGAATTCAATTAGGCCTTTAAATAGACATATTCACAACACTTATGTTCCTTTAGTATTTAAAGGAAACATATTATGGAATTGGTTTATGCACTCTCAAACACCTACTCCCAAGTTAGCTGTTATAATCTCTTCTAGTGAACATATTTTTATGACAAAGTATTGTCTAGAAACTAAAACCCTAGTTATATATTGAAATACATGGATGTGTTACTCCATAATCTTTGAGAGATGATAAAACTGATGTAAACCTCTGCATTAGCAATTTCTGATGGGAGTAAGTCTCTGTTCTAGCTCCTCCTACACATCAACTATGGTAAACTGGGTTCTTGCTGTCAAAAGCAACATGGAGGCTTGGGTATTTCCTCATTCTTTAAGAAGTTTTTGTATATATTTCACATTTAGATTTTCCTGTAGTTTGTGATCACGCTAGAAGTTATTTGAAACAGCTTCTCACTCTTTAACTCTCTCTCCCCTTAAAAATATTGGAATTAATGTCACACACATTATTTATTAACAGCCTGACCCATTCCTGAATATTGTACAGAAAATAACTGACAAGCTATCTGCTTCTAGAAATTTAGATGTGGCCAAAATATTAATACAGTTAGTAATAATGAGATACGTCAATGTAGCTGACAGTGTGAGGAGCTATGAACAGGAGATAAAATCTGTTTACTACCACTACTCCATCTATCTCAGAAATAAAGGTATATGTGTCTTCAAAGGGAAAAAATTTAAACTAGAACATATGTATCTCATTAACAAAGCAGTCAATTCCCTTTATTTTTAAAATTTTATGTACACATATGAATGATCTGTATAATGTACATTCAATATAGAAAGCTTTATATATTTGATAATGTATAGAACATTTCACAATTACTCTAACGTAACATCTTGACACCAGTTTTTAAAATTTTTTTGCACAAGCTCCTTTCTTCAATTTGGTAAAGCCAGTTATATATACCGATGTGTACTGTGAGCTCTCGAAGATTAATGATTGAGGACAGGATACCAACCAACAGATGCAGGGACAAAACCTAATAGTGCTCGATGGTGGGAAGAGGACAGCCATGGAGCCTCGATGCAGGAGAGGGAAAAATCCTTTTCTACAGACAAGTGACTGAGCCCAATTTCTGTATACTATAGTTCACACTAGTTCAAAAAAAACATTATAAAAACTAGGAAGGAAGTTTTGTCTTTTTGATTCACAGTCTTGTAAACAGATATAAAGGAACAAAATGTGCTTACATACATCAAGGAAAAAATTCTTGTGTACCAACTTAGGTTGATCCACAGAGTGCTTTCTTATAACATGATACAATTAGAATCACTGACTTTTTTCCTAAATAAAAATATATTTATAGAAAAAGGAATAACACTGTCATGAAACCAGGAGAAAGGCAGTAAGAGTTTGTTGCAACATATCAACTGGAGGAATGTGGACTGGGCACTGACTGGCCTTTCAATGTTTACCGACTCTCACAAATGGTTCAAGTCTGATAGCCAAGGTCGCCTGCCTCGTGGTCTACGGGAGGCGGCAGGTTAGACATGACTGATGAGGATGTCCCTGCGGTAAGGTAGCCAGCAACTCCAGGTCCTGCAAGAGAGAAAGGAAAACACGCCTGCTAAAGAGCAGAGTCATGTGAAAACAATGACCTTCATAAAAATGTCAGAACCTCATTAAGCATCCCATCATAAGAAAACGATAATCTATCAGAATTATCTAAATGTACAACTTAACAAACATCTATACACTCATAACACCATTTTCATGGTTGGCCTTTACTATATGACAAAGTTAAAAATGATTGCAAAATTTAGGCTGGGCAGTAACATTGCTGTGAAAATAGGAAAAAAATTTCCCTTTTGACATCTGGAAGTTCAATCTTTCAAAAACTCCTGGGCACTGAAGGATAGTTACATCAAATAAAAAAATAAAAATAAATAAATAAATAAAAAAGAAGAAAGAAACAAAGAAAAAAGAATATGGGAACAAACAGAGCAAAGAACTTTTCTACTCAAGCTAGCCCATCCAAAAATCATACTTGATGAAATTCCCAGCAAAAACACTCCCATCCATCAAGTTAACCTATTTTCATTTGGCACAAAGAAATTCTATCTTAACAATTAATACCAAATGAACAAGAGTCGCTACACCAAGGTCTCAGAAAGAAAAGGCAGGCTCTGGACATGTCATGGGTCAAAGTAAGAATGCTATGGAACAAGGTATCAATATTTCAGTTTTATACGTCTTCCCTGAATCTAACAGTTTCTACTGCATGAATATCTTATACGCCAGCTTTTATCAAGATAGCATACAATGGCTTTAGCCCTTCTATTTACATTAAACATAGCAAAGACATTTAATTACATATCAGAATCACTGCACAAACTGTACAGAGTACTTACAAGAACACTATAGCGTAACGCTGCATACTGAGCATACTTGTAGCTGAAATTGTAGGACACAAGGCAAACAGCTAGGAACACTGAAGGGTCAGGACTAGAAAGGCGGAGGAAGCGGCATGCATTTAGCAAAATGGTTCTCTACCTGCTTCAGAGAGCTACACAGAAGTTAGCAAGCTGCCTGGCAGAGCGGATCTAAAGCCCGCTCCTGAGGTGAAGGGGGCTGCTGCCAGTTAGAAGGGAAGGAGAGACACCTGAGGGGAAAAAAAAAGAAACATAAGCAGCAAGGGAAGTTGTGAGGCAATGCAAACAGCAGAGCAGTTTGGTGAAGGCTCAGGCACAACAGGAACTGATGTAGGACAAAAGGGCACAAATCAGATCATCTTGTTTTTCACAGTACAGCACCGTATCGAGGATGTGAAATAGCTTATACGGCTGAGCAGTGTTACATGCCAGAGGCGCTCAGCCTGCACAAGCTATAACATGCCAGGGAGCACCCCAGGCACTCGAAACCTTGAACTCATGAAATTCAGAAAAAACACTTTTCCTTTTTAAGGCCCCGTGAGCCTGCATCTATCAACCCCTGCCTTCCACAGACTGCTCAGGAAAAAGACCATCCTCTGACAAGGTGGTTCAGGGCTACAGCACTGCACTGTTACATCACTTCCCACCAACCTATCACTCTTGAACCTTAGGCAGCAGCAGGATTACTAGAAAACTATCAAGCAAATCTCACCAAAGACGTACAGGAATAAACCCCCAAACACTCCAGACTGGTGCAGTTCCTGAGCACTTCTGATTGGGGGCTCAGCCTGGTTAACATCAAATGAGTAGATTATGAGATCAAATCATGAATGCTACATATTAAAAAGAATGGACTAAGGCTGTAGTTCTCAAACTGTGTGCTGAGGCACCCCACTGCTAATGCACAGGGGCACTGCTGGATATTTTAAATTTGAGAAAGACGGAAACATCTGTTGGATAGCATACAAACAACTAACTTTCAAGTTGTTTGGATATAACTACCTAATAAACTTAACTATTAGGCACTTATTTTTGCCTAGAGGTACATGAAAATAAAAAACATTAAGATGTTAAGGAAAAAAAAAATGTTAAGGGCATTGTGAAAGGAAAAATTTAGGGAACTTCTAAGTTAAAATCTAAATTGTGACATAACGAGCCTTGAAGGATTATCCAGAATATTCCAGCCCCACCACTTGCCTCTTGAGGAAAGACAAACCAATCCTAGGTGTTTCTGTAAATGAATTCTGAAGTGCGCTCTCCCCCATACCCCTTTAGGACGTGTCCAGTTTCTGAGGCCAGAAGGTGCAGCCCAGTCATTAGGATGGGTCAGAACAGCTGTGTCCTCCGGAGAATGGTGGGAGGAAAGGATAGGGGTTGCCAGAAATGCTGCATGTGGCAACAGTGTGCAAGGCTGTCAGACTTAAATGGAATGAGAAGATGAAAATAAACAGAATACCACAAAACGGACTGGCTGCCATGATGGGGTAGTGGAGGAACAAGAGCTTTGGTGAAAATGAACATGGGAGTCTCAGCGGGGAAACAAAAAGGAAGCCCTGACTTAGCAGCCAATGTCCTACAATAAAATGACATTGGCCTCAGGGAACCTTTCTAACATTGCTCACACTGTATAGTCTTGGACAGGAGTAGAAAGAAAAGGCAAATGTAATAAAAATAAAAACGGCACCCAGTCTCCCTTTAATGACCTTAGGAAACAGAATGAACTATTCCACATACCTCTAATTAAATAAATATGTATTAAGTTTTTCATCTCGAATTCTAGCTCCTAAAAGCATCTTCACTTTGGTTTCTCTTCCTATCTCTGTTCCTTCTTTCTCTACCGATTTTCTAGATCAGGGGTCCCCAACCCCTGGGCTACGAACCACCATCGGTCCCTGGCCTGTTAGGAACCAGACTGCACAACAGGAGGTGAGCAGCAAGCAAGCAGAAGCTCTATCTGTATTTACAGCCGCTCCCCTTCGTTCACAGGACCGCCTGAGCTCCGCCTCTTCTCAGTTCAGCGAGCGCCTTAGATTCTCATAGGAGTTTGAACCCTGCTGTGATCTGCACAGATGAGAAATCTAGGCTGTGCGCTCCCTAATGCCCGATGATCTGAGGTAGAGCTGAAGCAGTGATCCCAGCCCTGGGGAGCCACTGCAAATACAGATTAACATTAGCAGAGAGGTTTGACTGCACAGAGACCATAATGAATCAATTGCTTGAAACTCCTATCAAAATCCTATCAGTGGATGGCAAGTGACAAGCTGCATCTGGTGGTAGGCTGTAGAGTGGCAAGTGAGTTGTATAATTATTTCATTTTATATTACAACAATAACAAACAGAAATAAAGTGCTTAATAAATACAATGCACTTGAATCATCCCCAAACCATCTCCTGTTGCCCCTCACCCCCAACCTGAGTCTGTGGAAAAATTGTCTTCCACAAAACCAGTCCCTGGTGCCGAAAGGGTTGGGGACCACTGTTCTAGATGATGTCATCTGAGGATTTTCATTGCTGAAATTATTTTTATGGGGCCTTGAACTTGTCAGTAGCAAGCTCTTCTAGAACCTAGTAAATGGCTAAGTAACCCAGGGTCCTACCTAAACAATGAACACCCACAACTTACCTGCACCATGGGTAAAATGCCACTGAGGCACTTTCAGGTAAACATTTATCATAAAACTAAACAATATGCCAGGCTAGACGGCCAGTCTCATCTCAATTTATCAACACTGAGTAATCCTGCCGAGGACATGTTTAATTTTTATCCCAAATCCTGAACATGTGACTGAGTTACATTGCTCAGCAGCCAGAGACAGGGAAATCATAAATGTACTTTTGGTCATTCTCATCTTACTTTAAAAGAGTAATTAATGTTCCTTCATTGTTCCCCAGCTCCTAAACAAAACCCACTTAATTAAAACCATCAAAAGGAATCAGTCAGAAGAAAGGGCTGGTGACGAGTGTTCTCAAAGCCCCTTATTTCATTTGAAATTGACTGCAGAGAGATGTGGTACAATCTGAATTTTCTCAAGAATGGGGGGAGGGGTAAATTTAAAATTTCAATTCAGCACAATGTTGTATCACACACTTCAGAGTTCCAACATAATGCGATTTTACCATTATAAGATGTCGTTGGCCCTTTTATCGAACACATGACACACAATATAGCAATGGAAAAGCTCAAACACACATACACAAAAATATCTGGCAATACAAGCAAGAACACCACATCAATTAACTGGCAAAACTGTAACTATTTAGGGGGTTCCCTGGTGGTGTGGTGGCTAGGCTCCAGCACTCAATGCCGTGGCCTGAGTTTGATTCCCAGCCAGGGAACCACCTAAAAAAAAAAAAAAAAAAAGACTAACTAGTCAGAATTAATCCTTTTAAACCAGACTGAACAGAGCTGATGGGAAAATCTCAAACAACTAACATCTCAACAATACATCCCAGATTGATGATGTGCTAAGAATTGGACAACTCTGGGGCCAACACAGCTCGGAACAAGTCCAGATTGTCCCGTGTTGATCGACATACCCGCATGCTTCAGCAATGACCGTCAGAAGGGCCACAGAAACACCAGGCCCTTTCCAGGTTGAGATTTGTACCTTCTCCTCCTTGACTGGCTTTGTATGAAACCTGCTGCCCCTTGACCAGGCCCAAGAACGTGAAGAAATTTGTAAAACCTAATTTTCTTCTTCCCTAAACCTCTTTCACCCTCTAGGACTCATCACAGTTCTCTCTCAGACCTGCATTTAAGAAGCCACCACAGGGACCCAAGTAAAAGGAGAGGTAGACAGCAAACTTTATGCCCTGTACTTTTTCTATAGTTACTAGGGAAGCTGGATGGGGGTGAGGACCATGATTTCTAAAGGAAGTCTAGGTCTCTGAAGACAAATGCCTAGCTCTTCTGCATTTTAACACAGACCTTTTGGTCTATATCCTGTGAGTAAGTCAAGGGCCACCTGCATTCTTTTATGACATTAAGTCAAGTCAATGAAGGCTTAAGAGAATGGAGAACAAAAAGGACTGGGGGGTTCCCTGGTGGTGTAGTGGCTGGGCTTTGGAGCTCTCAACACTGTGGCCTCGGTTTGATCCCCAGCCAGGGAACCCTCCCCTGCTGCCACAAAAAAAAAAAAAAAAAAAAAAAAAAAAAAAAAAAAAAAAAAAAAAAAAAAAAAAAAAAAAAGATTGGAAGAGGCCTTCCTGTAGGGAAGCTTATAATCTACATTTTACTGTTCTTTAGGCCCAAATTTTAAATACGTTTACTCTTAGCTAGAAAAAAATAAGGCAGATTTTCCAATCATAACATCCTTACAAAGTAATGAATATAATGCCACAAAAATGTGATTATTATGGATAGTTTTGGAAAGACTCTAAAGAGGTAAAATTTTTAGTATGCCTATAAGAATATACTCCTACTTAGAAGCTACAGCTTTGCCCCTAATTTGAAAGAGGTAAGGAACAGACTAAGACCATATTCTAGGTATTTCTCATCACAGAAATCATAGGACAGGGATGGAAAAATTAGAGGGGAAACCAATGGCAATATGCCCTTAATGTACACACATGGCCAGCAGCCAAAGCATCACATTTGTCAATTTTAGGGCTCTGACTATAAATTGTAGTGAATTAATATTAAAGTGGCCACAGTGAAGGAAATATAGTAGAGCCACAATTGATTCTAAAGTTAAAATCAAGCAAAACTTTCTCCAAAGTCCCTATTTTTTAATACTCACGATTTAGTTTTCATGACTTACAAACCTCTACACTCACAATCAGGATTATTAAAATAATTACACTGGTGAGAGAAACTGAGTAATAACTTTTTTCTCTCCATTTACCTACATCATCTCTGATTAGAGGAGGACGCAGGGCTGACATTTATTAATATACAGTTGGCCCTAGAACAACGTGGGGATTAGACATCAACCTCGCATGCAGTCGAAAATTTGCTTGTAACTACATTCCCAACCTGACCCTTACCTGACCCTTGAACAACATGGGTTTGAACTGTGCAGATCAACTGGAAAAACTTCAAGTATAAGAGGACTTGCACAGTTCCTATGTGTGTTGTCCAAGGGTCAATTATATCACAATTTCACGAAGATGGCAAGAATCACTTCATATTCTTAAGGTTAATTTCAACTGAAAACTTTTATATGCAGAGAGCATCTTCCATTTGTATCATATAGCAATAGAATGCTGGGACTTCCTTTCTGAACAGAAGCCAATATGACAACTAGTACTCTAAAATTATTATGCAATTAGTCTGTCAAATGGACAAATGTCCTGAGCTTCAAAATGGTATTCTTTTGATCCCTAAGCAGTAAAACATCCTTTTCTTTATGGTACCCACGTATTTCCTCCCATGAAAGGGCAATCGCTAAATATTTAGCAAAACTACAGATTAATCTGGAAACTGAGAAGGAAAATATTTCACTTACCTCACATATTTGGAACTTAACCTGTTATTTTAATGGAAATGGAACAAAACTATCATTTTTCTGATAGTTATTTCTGAGTAGGTATTTCTCCACAGTTTTTACAATGTTCAAGATAGAAACTTAATACCGCCATGCTCCGAACATAACCTATGACACTATTAATGAATTGGATCAGAACTGAGTAGAGTCCACATTTCAGCCAGTAGCAGTTTCCATGCTATCCAGGGCTGAGACCGGTGGTACAGCACACCCACAGTACCTGCAGCTAAGCAGCTACTGTGACAGCCTAGGAAAACCGTCTACATGCTATTTTCAGTCTAGTCAGGGGAAAGGGAGGGTCCAAGTGGCTGCTGCCATATGTCTTAGGTTAACTAATTAGGTGTGGTTTACCTGTGAGGTATCCTGCTGTTTGAGAGTCAGAAATAAACAAATCATGTTTCTGATCTTTGAAGGCACTCCAGACTGAAGAGCGAGAGAGGATTTCATTCACCTAGAGAAGTAAAGCAAACTCTCTGAGCAATAATAAATTATAAATTAAGGATCAGGTGTTGGAAGATGGAACTAGAAAGAAAAAGCAAACTTCTGAGACAAAAGGTGTTAAGGCCACATGAGGAACTATGCAAAGATGGAGTAAGACTTAGCTTTCATCACTCTATACCCCATATACCTCATGACACCAGACCTGAACAAGTCCCAGAGTCAGTCTTCCCTTTAAATTTGGACTTTATTATTTGAACCTACAATTTACTGACTTGTATGTAATTTGGGCAGGAAGCTTTTCTTGTGACAGTAACAACTGGCTAATAGTGCGGTGTGGGCCACGAAGTATTCCTAAGGAAGGGCTGTGGTGAGAAGACACGGCAGACTCAAGTTATGGCACAGAGCAAGCAGCCTTTCAAATTATGGGCTATGACCCATGAGAAGTTTATGTAATCAATTCAGAGGCTTGTGATCCACATACTTGAAAAAATAAATTAGGTTAATTTAACAGAGAGCACCATCAGAGTAGCACATGTAAAATGGATACTGTTCTGTGACATACACAAATAATGTGTGTGTAAATGTCTACTGGACTAAGATGAAAGGCATATTTCTGTGTGACAGAGATTTAAAATTTTTGGAAATTCTGACTTAGACAATAACTTTTGAATATCACTGTTAACATCAAATATGTATTGAGCACCTCACATGTAGCACACAGTGGACACAAAGATGGGAAAGACAGTATGTATCTGAAGGGCTGACAATCTAGGAAGAGACACAGCACCAGATAATTCAGTGGGAAGCATTAAAGTACAGATACACATGGGGACCATGTGAGTCCCAGAGACTCCTTGTTCTAACCTTGGAAAGAAGCGATAGTGCAAGTGATTGGCTATGAAGGTGGTGGAGGAATTCCTGTTTTGGAGCTGATCATACTTTTTCCCAACCCTTTGGTTACTTTGCTAATTTCACCAACAGAAATCCTGAGGCAGGTTGAGGGGCAGGCAAGTGTCTGCACGTGGTACACAGAATTGGCTTTGCTTGGCATTCAGAATACCCATAGGCAAAAATTCCCCAAATGCTTTACGTAAACCAGTAGTCAATAACTGCAGCAACATATGCTGTCTTCTTTCGTATCATTTTATATTGTTCAAATGATGATACTGACAGAATGGGCAATGGTATAAAACTGTTCCTTCAGTTGGAACACACAAACACAGTGAGTGTATTCTCTAAAGGAAAGCTTCACATCAATGTAAACCTAGAAAAGAACATTAGTAGCTAGAAACAATCCAAATACCCATCAACAGATGAATGGATAAACAAACTGTGGCACATACATATAATGGAATATTAGTCAACCTTAAAAAAGAATGAAGCCTCTACACATGCTACAACATGGAGGAACCTCGGAAACATGCTAAGTGACAGCAGCCAGACACAAAAGATCACATGTTGCAAAGATTCCACTTACATGAAATATCCAAAACAGAATTCATAGAAAACAGAATTCATAGAAAACAGACTAGTGGCTGCCAGAGGCTGAGGGGAGGGAGAAAAAGGGAGTAACTGCTTAATGGGTACAGTTTCCTTTTGAGAACTAGATAAGGTATTGGTTATATAACATTGTTAACGCATGACATACCAATTAAATGTTCGCTTTAAAATAATTTATGTAAATTTAACTTCAATTAAAAAAGAGAGTATTAGTAGACAGGACTATACAATAGCACTGGATGAGGAACTTCTCAGAAGCAACATAAAAAATGAAACCAAAGAGGAAAACTAAATTACTAAACTGGCTTGAAATCAGCATATGCATGTAGCTGAAACACATTAATATGAGTCGCAACAAAAAGGAAATCAGCACTTTATAAGTGCTATTAAAGGAGGAGATGAAACTAAAATGATGTTCTGTATCTTTTCAAGTGGCATTATAGGATGGTTAATGAATGTGGTTATTACCATCCAACTCCTAAAACTGAAAGTTAGTATTTTTTCTCTGTAGGAATATGAAAGTTAATCTTAAACAGCACTAAATGCTCAATATTCTTCAATGCTGAAGAATTTTAACATTCTTCTTCCTGAAGTGTACAACACGCTATCACTACCCAGAAAAAGAATCCTTAGGTGACAACTTAAATACATGGTTTGTGTTTTTCCACTGGTCATGAGGCAGCCATGCCAGTCCATCCTTGGTCTTGGGATCTGCTCCAGTTACAGCCAACAGAACCACACCCGTAAGTGGACCCTGAGCACACATGGCCAAGACCCTGGGCTTTGACACTACCTTGTTATAACAGGCAGATCAAAGTTAGCTCTGTGCAGACTCACCTGTTCTCCATGCTGTAGGCTTCGAGTCATTGCCTTGAGCGCTTTAACAATCTGAGCCTTAGTGGCTGCTGGATTGTCCAGATTTTCAAGGCCAATGCCTTCAAGTAGTTTTAAGAGGTACGGGACCAAATCTGCTTTCAGGGCCTAGAAGACAACATTAAGCATATATACATAGGCTGAAAAAAAAAGTAAACTATCCACTGAAGAAGTAGTTTCACCCCTGGGACCATATCTATAAGAGGGAAATCTGTTTTCTTTTATTTTAATGCCAGATACAGATTTTTTAAAAGTATCTAATAATAATGATATTCTTACTTAATAAGATTTTAGTCCATGCCATCAACTAATATTTGAAAGGCTATACACTGATTATTTTATTGAATTCTCCCAAAACCTAATGATGTAGGCACAATTATTACTGATGAAAAAATCAAAGCATGTGGGTGAAACATACTGACAGTTACACAGCTAGGCAGCGACTGAATCTAGATCTACAAAGTGAAGATCCTGAGCTTTTAGCCATTACACTGGGCAACAGTAAAATGACACTATACTAATAGGCAACAATATTTAAAGTATCTTAACATTTTTTCATAATTTCTTAAAACCTTTGCATTCACCTACACTTCTTACTGGTCTAATAAAAACTAAACAATACCCTGGTATCACAATTTTCAATGTCCACTCTGAAACTCAAAGGGAAGAGGTAGATGTAATTAATATTTAGTAAGTTTACCTTTTACAGATGTTATTCTCATAACCTTGTGAGGTAGTCATAACTTTCTTTTACAGATGAGTAATCTGAGCATTGTAAAGTTAAGTAATGTGCCTGAGGTCACAGAGCCATCAAGTGGTAGAACTAGCTCATGTTCTTTCCAACACAACAAACCCCAAAGCCAACTGTAACTCTGAATGTCAGAGAATCCACTTATCTCCTTGAGCTGTACCCAGCACTTCTAACCTGCTGAAATGAGGGATGGGGTGTGTAGGCAGAGGAGATTTGGGAGGAAAGGGGGTTGGGACAATAGGAGGGCCAGATAATAAAGATGCAGGACCTTGTTTCAGGCTAAGCATGTCAGATGTCACTAGTTATCTGACAGGCATGAGAAACCACTGAAGGGTCTTTAAGATATGAACCAGTTATATTAAAGAGTTATATTTTAGAAAGATCAGTGTCACAATGATTTTTAAATTTATTGTATGCTTTTTGTTCCTTCAGTGTCTGTCTATTCTACATCAGTAACTACCAAGTCTTATTTTCATCACCTGGGTAGTCGCTGAAAAGGACAATAAATATCTTGACTGTTTCTTATATATGACTTAAGAAATAAGGAATGAATAAACAGAATGAATCTTTCCAAAGAGGATGAAGCAAATTTTACAAAGCTAAGAATAAATGTTTAACCTAAATTTTAAACTGAAATTTAATCACAAAATCACTTTGACAAAATTTTTGGCAGCTGGCCCATGTTTCTCTATGTATATACTCACTTGTGCCTATATGTGTTTGTATAAAATATTAAACCATTTATGCAGAAACTCACAAATTACCCCTCTGCCAAATCTAAATCAGGGAAATCCATTTGTCTGGTATGTTTGTTTTCCTAAAATAGTGCTAAATCTAGAGAGTCACTTACTTGTGCTACTAAATCACTTTGCTCCTTCTGAAACATTCGATTAATTGCTTCACAGGCTAGACCAACAATATCTGGTCGCTTTTTCATTCCATTCATCAGTGGACCAATGGTCTCTAAAGATGCCATAGCTCGTACACATAGCTAAGTGCCCAAAAGAGAAGGTTACTTACAGAGAAGCAATATTTTATAATACACAGCACAGTAAATATAATAAAATATATGAAAAACCTACATTCAGTCCAAGTTTAATAATGAAATGAATCAAATTCAGTCTTCTATTAATTATATCATTTAAACTGGTTTAATAATTGTTACAGTACCATATGGTTCCTATGCAGAAAGGCACATACTAGGAAAGGGATTTATACTGCACTGTACATTAGTCGGGAAGGAGCTCAGATAAATTCTAGTGCTACAATCTATAAATGGATTCATTAATACCTCATTCTCAGACAGGGCATGGATAACCCGAATGGCACTCTTAGGAATGGCATTGTTTCTATGATTCATCGCCTGGATCACTTTGGGAAGATGGCCCAATGGTGGGACCTGATCAGCCAGCTGAGGCTGTGCAGTGAAGAGACATACTGTTGCCATTGTCAAAGTTTCCAGAGTTTCTCCCTGTAGGGTATAAAATAAACAAATAAACTACAAAATACTGACAAAGTCCTAAATACCCTTGGCAAGTATCTGCTAAAACTAGGGATCCACAAATACTAAGAAGTGATACTTGAAAATGGATTCACAAATCCTGTAAGAATAAACTTTCCCACCTTAATAAAAGGCATGAATGCAAAAGAATTAAACAACGTGACATCTTAAGAACATCAATAATCCAAGAAAATGCAGAACTAGTGAAATGTTTTCCTCAGATCTATTAAAAATTCTACTATTTAACATATCTGAGCACCATTATTCACTTTCTATTGGGCACAATGGATTGCACAGACCTGTAACTTATACCATTACATGCAGACATATATATCCATAACATAATGCACCTAAATAAACACCGAAATTGGGATGTGCCCCAAAAGGTGACATAGAAGGAAAATGTGATGTGTTTTTTCAAGTTTCTATTTTGAGGACTTCATTATGTAAACAACTATATGTAGCAAAAGTCCTAGTAAAGAGAAACCCTGACTATGGAAAGAGACATATGTAAATATTGCTGTAATAATATTTTTAAAAAGTTTTGCTAATAATAAATAATTTGTAAGTACTCAACACGTGCCAGACATTATGCAAAATACTCCACATATATCAAAATATATTAAAACCTCAGCCTTAGGAACAGGTGCTGTTGTCATACAAAAATGATGTTATCTGAGGCAGAGTCACAGAACTAGTCAGTAGTGGAGTTGGCACTAGAGTCGAGGACCACTTAACAAGATTTCTCTATAACCTGTCTCTATAGCCAGCTTGTTTAATTCAACAACAATTATGGACCTCAATTATTTTCAATCTAAAGGTTCAAATAACAAAATCTTACCTACTATGTCAGGGTTTCTAACTCATTAAACCGAGACCAAGGCTACTTTCTAACTCCGTTTCCTGGCAGTCTTCAGCTTTGAGCATGGGCACAGAGTTCTTCCAAACCAATTACTACTCTCCTGTCAATTTCTATAACTAGGGTCATCGCTGCCATATATGAGAGCTGAGTGAAGAACATGCCCTAGCAGAGCACGCTTCCATTTAGGTTTCTCTTTAAAATTAAAATCACGGAAAAAAAAGAGGCAGAAATGTTCATTCTGAGCTTTTATGACTATTACAAATAGCAACTTCTCAACTGTGGTTCAGAAATAACAATTTTAACTAAGGAGTTTCACTTTTCAACATGCCAAAAGAAGCTGTGGGTACTATATTGAAAGAAAATAGCCAATTCTTAATGCATAGTCAATGAGGACAGTATTTTGACAGAAACACTATCAGTGTATTTAGGAAACTATTTGAAATGTTTCGATGATGGCTGAGGCTTACTTACATGAGGATTATTCTTGTCCAGGAGCTCAGTTAATTTTTCTAGTAGAGCAATAAGAAATTCTCTAGGTTTTCTTAGAACCCATGTTGGTTGTGCAATAAAGATTCTCAAGAAAACTCCTCCAACAGCAAGTTCACCCTCTGCTTCTCCAAACATCACAGTAAAATCTTCAGGTAACTTCAAATAGAGAAAGACATAGTCAAGTCACTTAATCATTATTAGTTACATTAAGCAAGAAATGCAGACTCTATTACAGACATGTTTATGAAATTAGTCCTTAAAGTCATTAAAATCATCAAATCATAATTATTGTAAGTTTTGTTGTCTCTTAATTAAGAGAAGGTACTTTAATCAAATATTCCTTATTTTTATGTTTAAAACTTTATTTTCTAGGGGAAGATTAAGGTATCTTAATGACAAAGTATCTAACAGATTGGCATTAAACTGACAAGGAATTGAAAAAAACATAACAACAACAACAAAATCAACACAAATACAGTGAAAATGTAAAATTCCTTTTTCTGAATAAAAGTATATTTACCTTCCAGTTTACATCAGGGTTGTCTCGCTGATTTTTAAAGTGCCTTGGGGGAAAAGAGAGCAGTGGAATATCAACTTCAGTCACAAGATACACTTGCACTAATCTTTAGAATAAGTCTTAGAGAGGTGATAGACAAAGTGGAAAACATCTGCCCTTCCAGGTGATTTTACCTGAAGGCCATGAGTTATTATGCGTGTCTTTACTTACTCCAGCATCATTTCTCTAACTGTTGTGGACACTTTATCTCTGGAACTATCATTCCAAATTAACTCAGGATTTTCATGAGTGCCTTCGAAAATATGCACAGCAGCTTCCGGGTTGTCTCTCATGGCATCCATGAAAACACTTGGGAGAAATTTCATTAATGTAAGTCGAACCTACACGCGGAGGTTTGAGGAAAAAAAAAGAAACCTATTGGAAACATCTTGGTTTTTGGTTTGCTTTACATTTCTCTAAGACAGAATATTGTTATAATTTGTGTTATGGTTGATGTAGGCCATTAACTGTTATCCAAAAATTCTGGATTGGGAGAAGAGATGAACCTTGGTTTATGTGAAGGTAACTTTAACAAACCTCACTATGATCTGCTCCTACTTACCTATCCAGTTGCCTTTCCAAATTTAAGAAACTAAGAAATTCAGTGTCACTGGCGTGTAAAGTTCCCAGAACACACCCTGCTAGATCATGCCTTGCTCGCGCATGCTGTTCCCTCTTCCCAGGACACCCTTCATTGGCCTTTCCCTGCCAATCCCCACTCCCTCCATATCCCCCACCTCTAAAAACACATTCTTCTCATGCTATCCTTGTATTCCACTTACAAGTATTTTTTGGTACATTTATTTTGCTGTACTGTGTTTTATATTATATTGTGCCTTCTCCCATAAAGGATTTAAAAAGCAGCTTTAAAAAAATACATCCAAAACCCACATATACACACACTGAAAATTATTATAAGGCCTAAGTATAAAGGGAAAATGAAGGTTCTCACTCCTTCAAGTCATTCAAGGCTGTGCTCAAATCTCCTTTTATGGTGTCCTCCTCACTGTTGTGTCCACAGACCCTAGCACACAGTAGATACTCGGCAACTTACTTGAATGAATGAGACTAATATGAAGTCAGTGAACAAAGGAAACATCAAAAGCTCTGTATAATTGCTAGGGATATACTACAAATTTAGTAGCCAATAAACTTCCTAGTAGCCAAATGAACTAAAGGAAACAATGTCAGTTATATGACAAAAACATCCATGAAGTAGGAAAAGTATGTCACTTTTCTTAGTCATGAAAGAATGCAAATCACTCACTGGTGTGTATACTATTAAACATAAGTGAGAAAATGTTACATAATGCAAATCCTTTGGACCACAAGCCTTCAGTTATGTTCAGGTTATTCAGCTGTTCTAGAACAGGGGTTGGCAAATAGGGTGTGAATCTGGCCTATTGCCTAATTTTGTTTCCAAAGTTTTATTAGAAGACAGCTGCACCCGTTCATACAATTACTGTCTATAACTGCTTTCCTATTATAAGGACAAAGCTGAGTGTTTGTGACAGAGATCATCTGACCCATAGAAGATAAAATATTTACTATATGGCCCTTTTTGGAAAAAGTTTACCATCCTCAGCTTTACCTCCTATGTGCAAAAATTCACTCAAATGGACCTAAGACATAAACACAAAAGCTAAAACTATAAAATTGTTAGGAAAAAACATATGCATTGGTCTTTGTAACCTTGGATTAGGCTATAGTTTTTTAGATATGACACTAAAAGCACAAGCTACAAGAACAACAAAAAGGACTGGACTTCATCAAAATTAAAAACTTTTGTGCTTCAAAAGACACCATCAAGAAAATGGAATGAAGAGTTCCCTGGTGGTGTAGCGGCTAGGCTTTGGCACTGGTCAACGCTGCGACCTGGGTTTGACTCCCAGCCAGGGAACTATCCACATTAAAAAAAAAAAAAAAAAAGGAACGACTTCCAAAGAATAGTATTTGCAAATCACATTATTTGATAAGGGACTGGTATCTAGACTATATTAACAATAATTGCAACTCAACAGTAAAAAGAATTCTCAAAAATTGAGCAAAAAGAATTCTTAAAAATTTCTCTAAAAAAGATGTACAAGTGGCCAATAAGCACATGAAAAGATCCTTAACACCATTAGTCACACAGGAAATAGAAATCAAAACCATGAGACACCTCTTCACACCCACTAGAATGGCTATAATCAAAGAAGGAATATAATAACAAGTAGAGAAATTAGAGAGCTCACACACTGCTGGTGGGGATGTAAAATGGTAGCCACTTTGGAAAACAGTCTGGCAATTCCCCAATAGGTTAAATACAGTATTACCATATGATTTAGAAATTCCACTATCAGAAAAATAAAATACATATCCATACAAAAACTTGTGCACAATTGTTCACAAAAGCATTTAGAATAGCCAAAAAGTAAAAACAACAATCCACATGTCTACAGCCGATAAGGGAAAAATGAAATGTGGTATATCTATATAATGGAATATTATGTGGTAATCAAAAGGAATTGATACTTGGTACATGAATGAACCTGGAAAACTTTATGCTAAGTGACAGAAAGCAGTCACAAAAGCCCACATACTGTATGATCCCCTTTATATGAAATGACCAGGGATAGGCAAATGGAGATAGAAAGTAGGTTAGTGGTTACCAGGTGCTGGGAAGAGAGGGAATGAGGAATGACTGCTAAAGGGAATGGGTTTTCCTTCCTGGGTTGATAAAAATATTCTAAAATTGACTGTGGTTGTCCAATCTATAAATATAATAAAAATCAATGACCTGTATACTTTATATATATATATATAAACTCTGTGTCAATTATCTCAATAAAGCTGTTACCAAAAAGGAAAAAAAGTTTAATGACCCCAGTTCTAGAATCTCTTGATGCAAATCATTCAATTGAGAAGCCGGTACTTATATTTTTCCTATATAGAAAATTTAAGTATAAACATATTCACCTTGATAAAATTTGTCCCTCAGGTATTTCATGGGTCAAAAAATTACTGAAGAGCTCAAAGTCAATTCCAGTACCTATTTATTTTAAATACCTAAAACATTATTTAAAATGTATAATGTTAGAAATTAGAATTAAGTGCTACCCAACTCTTACCAAGCTTTAAGAAAACTCAGGATTAAATATCAGTATCCATACTTTTATGGGCCCTTCCTATAGGCATCCAAACGGAATCTCCCTCATCTCATCAACCTTGCTGACGACAGTCTATTAACCTTATTCCCAAAGTGCAACTGTTTCAGGTCTTGTGACAGATTCTCAATAACTAGGTAGAGAGAGCAGGCAAGAAAACAACTGAATCCAGCTTCTTTTACTGATGTAACATCAGGCTCTGGAAGTGGAGGCTCCAGAGCCTTTCCCTCCTAGCGCCCCCATGTCTCTGCTGCTTGGTGGGGTGTCACAGAGCACCGCTTCCTGTGAGACTGAGTTACTAACAGGAGAAGGGAGCTTTGATTACAGCTGTGTCTGGATGGAATTCCATTATATGTACTGTTTTAACAGGTGCCTGTTCTATGAGGGGGACCACGGTTCTAGAGATCATCTGGTCATCTCCCTGAAAAGTGGGAAGCAGAGGTGCCGTTACTCCTGTGCCTGTGTGGCTTTACTTTCTGAGGCTGAGAGCCTCACCAATATAGATGTGGAAGGTACAAGGACAGAGATCACCATCTCCTTCACCAGCGACCTCCACAGGCCAATTCTTGCAGTGTGAGAGTCTAACTGAACTTGTCCTCACTCATAACCTTAATATACTTTTGTTCTTTCTTCAAGGGAGATAAACAATTTATCACCATAATCCGAACACTCTCCTAAGCCTTCTCAATTCCCATGGAGGTTTCTCCAACTGTAACTTTTCGCAAACTAGTAACATATAGGAACAATTTCAGGTATGTTAATCTTCCAATTTCCACATTATATCATTTCCTTGTCCTTACCTCCTTAGATTTTGGTTAACTTCATGAAATCAAAGTAACAAAGTTTTAATAACTAATTTCTCTTTTAAGAATCTAGCTTGTGCTTACCTTTGGCCCTATTAGTTTATCTGCTGTCATTTTAGCAAAAAGTTCCGCTGTTTGGGCTCGAACTTGTGGATGTGTTGAATTGCAAAACATATCTAGTAAATAAATCAAAGCTCCTATAAAGAAAAAAGAGAATTAATGTTTATATTATACTTAAAAAAATGTAACTTTTCTGGGGTTCCCTGGTGGTATAGCGGCTAGGCTTCAGTGCTCTCACCGCCGCGCCCTGGGTTCGATCCCTGCTCAGGGAACCACCAAAAAAAAAAAAAAAGTAACTTTTCTAATCAGAATTCATTTTCAACCTTATTTCAACTCAATACAATTGATTTTTTAAAACACTGTTTAAAAACACTGTTAAGCCTTCTGAGCATTTTCTAGTTTATCAGACTGTACAAAGCAGGTAAAAATAAACTTCACATTATTGAACAAGACTGGATGAGAAAGCACTCCACTCATTACCTTTGGCCATTGCTTCTTTGATTATTTTTGTACTTGATGTCAAAGCATAAAGAGTTTCCAGAACAAGCTGACGACCTGTAGAGGAAAAGACATCACCAGGAATACATCAGAGTAAGCTTATATATACTAGGCATCAACTCTGTGCCAGGAATTGAATGAGGTGCTCTAAAAAGGACATCATCTTAAATCTTCCACAATAACCAGTGAGACAGACATTATTATGGGCTTGTTATGAGCAAAATGAGACCCAGTTTAATCAGTCCATTCAAACCGAGTGAATGATATCGTGGGATTTGTATAGAGGTCTGTGTGACTCCAAAGTCCACCCTTGTAACCACTACACTATACTGTCCTCCTACCTGATTGTTCACTACTTAAACAAAATCTTACCTCCTGACACGTAAGGACACTCTGATCAGGCACTAAAGATTTCTGTCTGGTGTTATTATCTTACAGAAATGAGCAGGGAGTAGCAATTGCCAAGACACTGTACCAATCTAAGACATAACAGCATCCTTCTGGACACAGTCTGTGTACTTCCCAGTCCTTGTCATTAAAATGTACTGGGCTACTGAACTTTACTCTTATAGAGTCAAATGGTAATGACAGACAAATGACCAAAGAAGTAAAGAGTTAGCAATAAGGGTGGAGGCTGCCAAGTATTAGGCAGAGACTAAAACAATAAAGGCAGGAGACCAAACCTTCAAAAGGCTTGCAACAATACTATCAGAGCAGCTGTATGCAAGAAACCAGGTTGGTGTATTTTTTTAAATTGATCTCATTTTGGTGGCAATAGCCTCTATCAGAATCAGATCAGTAAATGACAAATAATACAGAATTGAACACTAAGCTAAACAGAGTAATTTTTATCTTAAGTATTTTGTTCTATCATCCGAGGCCAATTAGATTTTTATATAAACCATAAGACATTAGTCAATCTTCAACGACTCATGTGTAGTTTATACTCAAGAAACTGAAAATCGGAAGTTATTTTCCTTTGCTTTTGGACCTTTCTTACCCCTGACTTTGATATGAGAATGGAAAATAATTCTATTAACTTATGTAAAACATAATTAGGAAGACAAATCTAATATAAAGAATATCATTTAAAATATTCCAAAACTAAACATGAATAACATTATATCACAGGTTTTGTATCATTTATGCAAATGCTCCCCTCTAAGGCTGGTTGGCCCTGCTGCAGTTTCTAAAATTCCATTTGTGAACATACGTACTTGATGGCAATGAATGTAGTAGAGCCAATAAATTGGACAAAACCATTGATTCAGCAATATTGTTGACACAATCTTGGTTAGATGTCACTATATTCACAACCTAAAAATTAATCAACAGGATATTAAGAGTTTTGAAAATAATCTCAGATTTAAACTAAATTAAGTCAAATTAGTCATATCTAAATAAGTTTAAGACTTCACAAAAGTGAGAATAATGTTTGGAGGACAAAATATTTAATTTTTAGAGAATTTGAAAAAGTTGGCTTTATTATTTGATCTTTTGAGAAATAAAAAATGTTAATTCTCATGTATACTCCTATATTATATATAGTAGCTTTCTATTACTTTAGAGGTAAGAATTAAGTATAATGATGACCTAACAAATATGTTAGTCCAAATTCACAAACTTGAGGCTTATAAGAAGTCTTCAAGCCAATACCATCCACAACTATGGTGTACACCAGAGTATTCCAGTTACAAATCTGGTCTCAAATGTCTCTCTCTGTGGGACACTGAGAGATCAGGGAAACCCTGACTCTTTTTTTCTTATTGATCTGTGGTTTCTGAGCTTCCTGAGTAAAACCATTTCTTAACCACAAGACAAAGTACAATGCACCCCAAGTTCTAATGTGTAACAGACAATGACCACAGAGGAAAACGACCTTGAATCACACTATGTAATATTTGCTCTTAAAATGAGTATATTAATTCAAATTTAAGAAACACATTAACTTGGTTTAATAGGCAAAAATGAAGAAAACCACATATAAACTTCCATTCAACTTCAGACAGGGATTAATCAAGGCTCAAATCATATATAGCAAGCAATGGAAAAGGCAACGTGCTTCAGTACAACATTCTTTTACCTCCAAAGCCAACTGCTGCACCTGACCGGCTCCATGGACTCGTAGAAGAGAAAATATTAATTTAAAGTGCCCAATGCATTCACTTTCAGAGCCTAGGGAATAAGTAAAATGTTTACTTTTTATTTCCAATTGATATCCTAAATTACAAACCTTCAGAAAGCAATGCACACTGTTGTTTACTGTCAATTGTCAGCCTCTGATAACTTTTTCTCAACATTTGTGACATGAGGTGAGTGGAGTATCTCTAAGCAGCAGTGAATCTTTCTTAAGAGGCAAAAAAGTAAGCTATTAGAGTTTCTTATGTTTGTCTCCATTTCCATCCATAACCACAGCCTCAGGCTAAAATCAAGTTTGTCAAATACACAATCCAAACACAACTCAAAAATAAAAGGTATAAGGTGGTAATTTTACTCTTTATTTCTAGATCTTAGCGATAACCCCCTTAGCCTAATTATATTTTGGGAGAGTATGACATCATCTGGCTTTTAATTAAGACTAAGAACTGTGCCACTCAAGGACTACATTACAACCAACCGATAATGCATAATGCATATAATGCAGAAAATACGTAAGACTGAAGGGTATTTCCATTCCTACCCACCTCAAACCCCAATCCCACACATTCTCTACTATTTTGTTATTAATAAAACAAAAACATTACACATCAAGGTGTTGTTCAGTGTATTTTTCCTTTTGCTATATGTTAGTAAAACATATAGTGTAACTGATCATTTTTTGAGGCCCCATAAGGTAATTCATTATGATCCCGCAATTTAAAAAATTTAAATAGCTGTAAATAAGTTGGTTTTAAACTCATTTTCAAACCACTTCTTAACAGTTAAGAATTACCATAAATATATCAATGACACATAAATCATACTTCTAAATTACAAGTGAGCATGTGGTTCTGATACATGAACTTTTTAGATGCTACCAAAATAAAATTTCTGTGTAAGCCCTTCCTCTATTTTCCTAAGTTCCAAATCAACAGTCTGCTTTGGGGCATTTCTTTGTACCTAATACATCACTAGTAATGTTCTACTATGTCAACTCCAAACAACAACAACAAAAAAAGAAGTTTTCTTCGGCTTTTATAATATTGCGTTTAATTAACTTCCCAATGTATGCTTTGGGAATGACTAATTTTCTAACATTTAATTACTACTGTTTTATCTGAAAAATTTGTTGGCATTAATAAAAGGTCAGAATTTTAATAGTACTGTAGTATATACTGAAAAGAGTAAGAAAGTGCCTGAAAGATAATATTAAAAGTAACTTATAATGAATTTGTATTGTTTTAGGTTATATATGCTATATTTGTTATCAAAGCCAGAACTGGAAGATATTTTCCTATTTTCACTCATCCATCTCCCTGGATCAGGCAAGAGTGGTAATAATGGAAATGACCTCTTAACAATGTTTAAAAAGGAAAATTCTTACCTTTTTATTTCAAATTTTACACAAAAAACTTCAGACAGTTTTTCAAAAATATGAGTACCCATATGCACATGGCATTGTGTTAGGAACCAAAGAGGCAAAACTTAGATCACCTAATAATTAAACCTAATTTAAGGACTTACACTTGGTACATCAATTTATGTCATCAATTTGAAATTTTACACTGCACTGTTATTCTGTTTTCAACAAAACTGAGACGTTCATAAATATGATGCCTTGATCTCTCTTTCCAACTTATTGTTTATAAGTAAAAATATCATGAAGTCAATTCCTCTTGATGTTATACAGAGCAGAGAATTATAACTAAGTAATTCCCCCCGAGTTTCCCTGATAAAAATGGAGAAATGGAATTTTTAAAGCCCTTCTACTGTAAGGATCTTACCAATCAAGGGTATATTCACACACCTGGATTATACTTTATGACATTTCTCAGAGCCTCCAAAGCCATTTCCACTCTTGGCAAGCGGTCTCCATGTTGCTCGGACTGCACTTTTGCAGCATGTGTGATAGCCATGAATGTGTGGAGGTACTGGGCCTGGGAGCCTATGTAATCCAAGAGACTTGCGGCAAACGCTTTTGGAACCTAAAATGAGAGGAGAAATATTTAAAAACACGTGTCCTCAGAAATAACGGGTCACAGAGTCTCCCCAGCAAAATAAAACAAAACAAAATTTTGAAGCCAGGAAAGTTATTAAATTACACCTACACATGAATACACCTAAGGATTAAGGGAAGGGAGACAAAATCCAGTTGCATTATAAAGTGTTTCTCAACATTAGACCTGCTATATTCCCATCAGTACTTTAGGGAAACAATTCTGAGATTAAGAGTAACTCTTCCCTTTACCAATAAAAATAATTGGTGCTATATGTAACTTCTACAATTTGGTTATATTTTTATATTTAAGTTACAGAAATTTAGAATATAAATTTAAAGGACAGTTTTCAAAGAGGCTTTACAAATCACTGAACTCATTTTGCTTAACAGATATTTACATATATTATTTTGTCATAATGTACATTATGTATTAGTAAATTTTTTTAAGAGCAAACTCTAAAACAAAGCTCTACTTCCTACCTTCTTATAAATCAATCAACCACCAAATCCTCCTTTGTAATCTGCCTCCCCAAAAACTACAAGAAAAATTTTCTACACGATCCCCAAGCGCTAAGAAGGGAAAGAAGCTTCACATTTGATTTTGAAGTGATATGGGATCATCACAAAGATGAGCTGATTGCGACCCCAATCACCTTCTAAAAAATCTTTTTGTTCTCTATTTCTATTTTCTTATTTCCTTCTAATAATTGGCCAGAGAAGGACTTCTGTCTGGTAATCTGATACTCTATAATACATAATGAAGTTGAGTGTGTAAAGGACCTCACACTTTCATAAGAGACTAGCAAGTTGAAGGCATATGTATGTATATAAGACACAGTGGGGTAGCATTATGCATAATATAAGGAACAGCTATGCAAGAAATAACTTATTTATGAATCCACAAAATTATATTCTTTAACATTCCATAAAGAGGCTCGTAGTTATCAATGGTCATGCCATCACACACTCAGGCTAGTATAAAGCACTTGGCAAAGAACAGCTATTATTTCAATGTATATAATGTGACTAAATTAGTAGCTTTTAATAATAATGAGCAAAAGTATCAGACAAAACTAAATGTAGACAACTTACCTCTAGCTGGAAAGTAGGGACTTCATTATACACCCTAACAAAAATCTCACCTACAATAAGTTCTTTGGCATGATCGCTATAGACAAATTCTGATCCGTAAGTTTTGTCACAATCACCCTTTAAAAAAAAATAGACTGTTAAATATTAATTGGAATCACTAGTGTCTGGTTTATAAATCTATCCATATTCAGCTTAATAACTTAAAAGACCCATTCATTTCCCAGAAAGGAAAAATGTGGTGGGATACACCACAGTACTCATTGCAACTTGATATGGACTACAGAATAGGCATGAAGTTGTTATTTTCTAGTCCAAAGATTAATTTGTAACTCATCTTAAAATGAAAAAAACAAAAACAAAAAACAAACAACAAAAAAAACACCACAGCCAGGCAATGAAGTGCCTCAGAGATAGTGTTCATGAAGCAAGCATGACACACGGCTCTTCTCACTCCACTCAGACACATGGCCTTATCTGATATGGGGTGACAGAGCTTAAGAAAGGCACAGATTTGGACGGGTTTTAAAAAGTAGTATGTTAAATGAAAGTGTTGGAAAACAGGATCTCTGAATTAAAAAGAAAGACAGTAATATTATATTGGTTGACAAATCAAGAAGAGTTTCCACTTAAGGAAAAGGAAAAAGACAGGAAAGAATGGGAGAACTCCCAATGAAGACTGAGGCTGAAAACATATAGAATTTAGGTTAGACTGAAATAATATGTAAAAGTATATCATAAATCATAAAGAAAGAGATGTTATATGACTCTTCTGGTAAAAGAATAGATGTATAAATGCAAGACCTGTTCTCCCTAGCTTTGAAATTCTCAAAATTGTCTATAAAGAATTCTGAGTGACTACTATAAAATGAATTCAAAAACAAATTTTGAATAATTCAGGACATAACAGTGATAGTTACTCCTTAATAAATTCCAAACCCACAAATATAATCTTCTAAACCACCAAGACTCAACCATCTAGCCAGTATATGTATGTATTATCTAGGCCTTCTCCTTATCTCCCATTTTATGTCTTTTTTAAAATTGGCTTCATAGCTTCTCCACTGGAAGGTGGCAGGATAGAAAATATCTATTGAATTTTGTTATTAAAAAGCAATTTTGATTTATTTTTGAAAAGAGGCTGAAGAGAACAATTAAAACAGGACTCATGGTTACAAAAACTGGTTATGACAGAAAACAACCATAGGTAAGTGGTAATAAAAACAACAAAAAATCCCAATGTATGTATTATTAAGTACTAAGGATGTCTGGAAAAAATCCAGCCATGAATGCCTCTATTTTTCATATTACATGGCTGGATACTTTCCAGACTGCCCTTGTACAGTAAGAATACCATTCTTTTTTTTTTTTTTTTTTTTTTTGGCTTTTTGGTATGTGGGTAGCTCCCTGGCTGGGAATTGAACCCAGACCGCAGCACTGACAGCGCCAGCGCTGAAGCCTTAAGCCGCTACACCATCAGGGAACTTCCAAGAATACCATTCTTAAATGGAAGCAGTACTATGTGGCAAGGAGCTATAGGCTTGACTAACACCAAATGGAGAAACAACAGGCTTCTGTTTTGTTAATACTAAGTTACATTTCTAGATACAATAAGTTGCCCAAGAAATCTGCAAAATAATAACATACTTTTTTAACCATGTTTTCTTGTTGGGACTCAAGAAATTCAAGTAGTTCTGCCCTTGTAGAATTGTTCCATATCAAATAGGGGTTCTCTGTGTTGCTGTTAAGCATCTTTAAAATCTAGGAGACAGAATATGTTTTGTAAGATTGAGAAAAAAATAATATTAAAGTTATCATTTATTAAAACTCTCTATTATATTTGGTAATAGGTACCTTAAGTAAATGGATCTTAAAAATAAGGATCAATAATTCTAATAAGTTTGTTACTATCCATTTTGCAGCTGAGAAAAATCAAGGCTTAGAGTGATCAAATTATTAGCCCTAGGTCACACAACCCTTAAGTGGAGAAACTAGGATTTAAATTTGAGCCTGTGTTTGATTTCACATTCTTTTTTTTTTTAATTGGTAATTAAGTCACTTTATTATCAGCCCATCTTCATGTTGCCAACTGAGATTGTGACCTTCAATTACATCTTGTACAGAGATAGAACATATGCTGCTTAAGATAAAAGGTAAGTCACTTCTCGTCTTCGAGAAAAACGAGGGTCTGTATTCATAAAATTGCACATTCAGTCTTTTTGACATTTCATATTTTAAGACTTTTCAGTATGGGGGCTTTTGGATTATTACTGATCTAGGCTCTGTCACTGTTAAGAACAATCAAAGCTGTGGAGAATATTTCTAAGAGTTTATTTGAGCTTATTTGAGCCCAACTGATGACATGCCCAGAAGCAAGATCTCAAAGGCTCTCAACTTCACTTTCTTAACATTAGCTCTGCTTTGGTAAAAATTACACAAGATATTTTGTGTTAAAGCATTTAATAAACACTCAGCAAATATAAGCTTAAAAAGAAACCATACCAGGCTGCCTTTATACACATATTATTTGAAAACAAAATCAAAGTCTTTATGAAGCATGCTCCTGTGCAGGGAAACAAAATCCAGGGGC
Organism: Lyroderma lyra; assembly: GCA_004026885.1. NCBI lineage: Eukaryota > Metazoa > Chordata > Mammalia > Chiroptera > Megadermatidae > Lyroderma > Lyroderma lyra. The sequence continues at coordinate 97,700 of PVJL010003139.1, forward strand.
AGAGTCAGTTCAGATTCTTGGCCCACCCGGATTCAAAGCTGCATTGAGTAGTTCTGCAGACACAGTTTACGGCTGCTTAGCTATCCAGTGTGCTTTCCTTGGTTAGAGCTCCTCGACTATAAATGATCATAGAGGTGTTTGACTCTCTTTTACATGTTTTAGTAAAAACATTTTATACTTTACATTTACAGAGCTCTATGACAAGAGAAAAGCAGTGGGTTATTATCTCCATCTTATACAAAGACATCCAACCTTTGTTTTCAAAGCGTTAACTACTAGTTAAGTAAAATGACTGCAAAATATGTATCTTCAGGAAAACTTAAGAACTTTTGAGAGCTGGCAGTTTAAAATAAGCATTTTATTAAATCCAGATGGAGTTCAGGTCAAGATTTTGAAATGCTACTTTTTTCTCTTTTGTTGTAGGACTTTAGCAAAAACTTGCCTGTATTTCTGGAAATGTTTTTAGTCACCAAAACCCATCACACTGGTAAATACAAAGTCCAGAAAAAGAACAAAGGTCAAGAGTGACAGCTAAAGCTCTTCTTTTACTCAGGGGCACTAAATTCAGGCTCGATCAGATTAGATTAAAAAAATAAACAAGCTGTTTATAAATTCTAAAAATACATTTGGAACCCTAAGTACCTTTTTCCTTATGAAAGCATTAAATAATCATTAGAGAACACAAAATAATATAACAATAGGCTACAATTTCTGCCCTTCAGGTATAACTACAGTTAACATATGGGTACAGTTCTATTCGCCCTTTCATTTTTTTAATACCAAAAATGGGATTTAACCTTTTCACTTGAAACACTTTAAACATCTTTCAATGTCTTTAAATGCGCCTTCACAATTTAAGGCTTCACAGTATTCTACTTAATGGATTTCTAGAGGTTAATTCTCTAATGCTACCTTCTTACATTGTCAGTCATCCTCATGAAATAGGCCAGAGGCTGGGAGATCTGCCAAGGTCGTACTTATTTTTTTTTGTCATGAATGCTTACATGTGTATGTATATGCATTTACTTTTAGGATTTCAACCCAAAGTCTAAATAAGTTATAGTTTATAAGAATCAGCTAAAAAGAAGACTCTGGATCTCCTGAGTCTTAGACCTCTGCCCATTGTGAAACACCATTCCAAGTTCACTCTGTTGTCTGTCCCTTTGTGGCAAGGTTGGTAAGAATTATGGTGGGCTCCACACTAAGAAACATGAAGCTAATTTACCCTTTAGAAAGACTGGACTTGTAGAGCCAGTATCATTAATATCAATCCACAGTAAACTTAACTTCTAGGTTGAGAACAAGCATGTGAACATTTCCAATTTTTAGGTTTCCTATAGTAATTAATTAACACTGTTGTGTTCCTGTATTACATAAAGGATCTTAAAATATTCATCAAATCCCAGGTTACTTCTGTAGCACATACCTCAGTAGCACTAACCACAGCAAGTTTTCTAGCAACATAGGGTGTCAGCATGCCTGCTAAACTTTTCCTTATGGTGGGATTTTCTGGGGTTGCTTGTTCTTCAAGCAGATACCCTCCAAGGCGACTGAGAGCTCGGACACTCAGTTTGGCAAGGCTGTTGGCTACTTCCTGTTAAAAATAATTAAAACATTAAAGTAGATCTGTTATCTTACACAGTTAATGCAATCAAAGTGTATGGAACATATTAAGGAGCAGAGACCAAACAAACAAACAAACGAAGTCACACAAGTCCCCGACACTGATGTCAGAGAATTTATTTTTTTATTTATGGGAAAGGCCATCAGAATCTATATACACGTTTATACCAATACACTATCTTGTCGATAACTGGAAGAAGGATATCTTGGGGTAGGGTGGGGGACAAGGGACAGGTAGGTAGATCTGACTGCTAGAGGCACATATCAGCAACATAAATAATGAATGACAGTGAATAGGAAAGGATAGAGAAAAAAATATCTGTAAAAATCAGGAAAATAACCACAAAAGTATCGTCGTATTTCCCTGTTACAAAAGCATAATTCTGCAACCATAGAGGTGACTGAGTAATCGAGAAAAGATTAAGTTATGCCTAGTACGTGCTACTGCAAATTCCTTTGTCTTGAATTCTTCCCACATACGGGGTTATAAGTTTGTAGGCTTAAATACCAATAAACTTAGTTATCTTGAAAAACGGTTTATGCCTTAGGGGTCCTGGGTAGCTGGATATTTGCTTCACAGTAACCCATGGTTTGGGTTCAAATTCAATATTAAAGCAGTGTTAAAGTTACCTGCTGGTTTGTTTCTTCACTTTTCTGAATGCCACTCTCTTCTAGTGTGTAGTCATAATTAAATAGATAACCAAGCAGATGCCACAAAATTCCAGCCTGAAATAGGTGTGTCTGTAGCCAGAAATCCACAGCAAAAGAACTCACACATTCTACTCCAAGTGCGGCCACCCTTGGAATACTCTGAGTGAGAGAAAAAGAACGATGGAATTAATCGTAGGTTAAAAATAAGCTCCCAAGAGAAACTGGATGTGAATGTTTGCTATTAGTTACCTTGCAGTGACTCTGTGACAAAACACTGCACTATTACCTTTGAGGCTAGTGTTCAAAGACTTGGGAATAGTTTTTTTCATTTCACTTCCCGAAGTGTTAATTTTTAAAAATAGTGACAAGGCATTAATAGTAACTCACACGCCAGTGAACTTAAGTTTATCAGTATCGTTAGTGCACGTGTACAAATTTACTTTTTTATGTTAAGAGTTTGTATTCTTACCAAATACTTCTGCGGATATCAAGTATTAAATATAGTTGAGGATTATTTTCATCAGATCCTTTATTTCTAGATACCTTAGTCCAGGATCAGTACCCCAATCCTGTTCTATTCCAGCACCACTCTCATTCTGCTCAGTTACCTAAGAAATCTCTCCTTCCCTCAGCAGTACTGCCTCGGGAGGAAACAATAAGCTCTCACACTCCCATAGCCCTCCCCACGAGGCAGTGACATGACTAAGTTTCGGGTTTTATGTTGTTCTTTACTTCCTTCAGAGTTATTCAGTCATCCTCCCTCTTCCTTCCTTGCCTCTCTTCCAATGCTCAGATGAGACCCACTTCCCTTTAGATATGCCCCTAGTCTCATTCTTTATGAACTAGCTTAGGAACAAAAGCCTTCGTTTATAGCAAGGCGTCTATGAAAAATGCTTTTAGAGACCCAAATAACTTACTTAAAATGGAGATTGGATACCTGATAAGAAAACCCATTGCTGACTCTATCCAGAAAGCATTGAAGATGAACTCTACCTTGCCAAAGTACAGCACCCGACAGAGATCCTGGATGATGCCAGGCATTTCTGTGATTTTCTCTCGGCATTCTTCAAACTGAGCAGCCACACTATAGCATTTGCTTATGTGTCCACACACCTGCAGACAACACAACAGAACCAAAAAGAAAGAGTTACATGTGCATTCCTTTACTTATTTAAGACAGCAAAAATCAAATCAGCAGAGATTCGTGAATAATGCTTAACGGCATATATGATGCTTCAAAATTAAACAGAGTATTTCTAGTCAATCACTAGTATTTCTGGTTAGGATTTCCTATAGATGTAAGGTTGGCAAACCATGGTAACTATGTCACATGGATCAAATAGACCATGACCTGTCTTAATATGGCCAGGGAGCTAAGAATGGTTTTAATGATTTTAAAAGAATTGTAAAAAAACAAAACAAAACACAACACAACACACACACACACACACACACACACACACACAACAGAGATTATACATAGAGCCTGAAAGCCTCAAATATTTATTCTCTGGCCCTTTATAAAAAATGTTTGCTGACATCTGGATTAAAGAATTTTTGTCCAGTTTACTAACACTGTGGAATCAGATTTCTGTTTATGTACTGCACTTCAAAATAGAGGATGAAATTTAAAAAGCCTGTACTCACTTGTTTTATACTCTAAATTTTACTGGCATAAACAAAGGATCACATTAAAAAAAATGCATCTTACAATGATCTTAAAGAATTACTGATGGATTTGCTATAAAAGCATTCAACCCTTATAACCATAACAGGAAATAAGCCAACTAAAATAAGAGGGATGGGAGAGGGAAGCAGAAAAGGAAATCAGGGAAGAGGGTGAAAGGTAAATGAAACAAGAATGGCAAAATGGCAAATATTTGAGATTGGGTAATAGAACATAAGGGTTCATTATACTATTCTCTAAGGAAAAAAAATGAAGTCAATAGATCACAAATGATTTAGTGCAGTGGTTCTTAAAGTATGACACACAGACCATCAGTAGCACCTAGAAATTTGATAAAAAGCATATTCTTAGCTCCCCACCCCAGACCCACTGAATCAGAAACTCTGTGGGCAGGGGATGGGGTGGTGAATCTCACCAAACAATTTTTTAATGACCCTCCAAGTGGTTCTCACAGATGTTAAAAAGTCTGAACTATGGGTCTAGAGTAATTTTCTTAGAACCATGTTTTAGCCTCACCTGTACTGACATGTCACTTGGCTTACTAGAACGATTCAAGACAGCCACACAGCGACTAAAAGCCTCTTGTAACACCTGCAGAGAAAGAAGTCACCCATTATGTCTCCATTCTGACTTGATGTCTGAAAAGCCTATTCAGGTAGAAATAAAATATTAATAACCTTTAATGTCAGATACTTAGTAAGTAAATGTTTGCTCAATTAACATTGGTTAAATAAACAAGTAAACACAGGATTCCAAGAAATTCTTTAAGCATTCCCATAAGCTAGTTTGTAAGCATTATTAAGTTTATCAATTTTTAATTCAATACTCTTCAATTCACATTATGAAATAAAGCTCCATTTCTACATTTAAGTTTGATATTAGAATACAGGGAATATAACAGTTACTTACTAGAATAAATTAAACTACATCAATTATATCTGTATTTGTCGAATTCTCTATTGTCAAGAGTCATTCAATGTGCCTAAACTAGTTGAAGGTAAGAACAAAGGTCACTCCCTATTACCTCAATTCCATTCTCCCTTCTGAGCTCTTCAGCATTGAGGGCTGAGCAGTTCACCGTATGAAAAGCCAGCTCAACAGCAGCAGGCAACAATGGTGATTCTTTTGAAAAAAGGAGGTCATCTGAAGTTTCCATGGTTATAGTCCTAATTAGCATGGGGTATCCTGCATATTTATAAGGCTGTAAATCTGAAACAATCAAGGGTAAGTGTTGTGAAAAGAAACAAAACAAAAACTGATCATGTCATCATTTTAAGTTAATTTTGGCACTGTTCAATTATATTGCCTTAAAAAATGACAAAATATTCTGTATTTTAAATTTCTCCTAATCTATAAAACGAAACCAAGTATAAATCCCTTGGTTCTTTTCTTTTCTAACTTGTTTGTTTGATTTCTCTAAAATGTTTCCACTAATAAAAGGATATTTTAGTGGTTTTGATTCTTTGCAGAATATTTACTTTCTGTGATGTCCATGTGATCTTTGTAACCTTTCACTAGATCATAGACAGCAAGACATAGCCAATAAACCAGAGACTGTAATATGATAGTTATATCCCTTCATAAAGAAACGAGATAGTGAGAGACATTTGGTTTAAATGAGTATTTTATACTCTACTTTCTGAATGAACAAGTGTACATCCTATTTCAGCAGTTACCATAAAATAACATTTGAAAACATTGGATACAATTTGTTATTAAAAATACAAAATAGAAATAATTTAGTAACTGTATTGGGCTAGTTCCATGTTTTGATAAATAAATTTAAAAGCAAAAACTGAAATAAATGTACAGGTGCCCAATTGCTCTGTTCTCTTCCTCCTTTTTTCCCCCACATTAACCTTGAAGGCAGGAATATGCAAATTAATTGGTTGTGATTTTATAAGTACCTCCTTTAATCCCACATGAAATCAGCATAAAGCTTTTGCCTTTTGAGGATGACCAATAATCAGCCTCAAACTAATTCATTTCTAAAATGGCTTTTAAAAAAGCCCCTTGGAATTGGTCCTGGTAGTCCTAACATATATATATACACACACACCTGTATATGTGGTAAGAAAGATAAGTGAATTAATGTCAAAACCTATCAGATCAGGTTCCCCACCCCAGAATTCACTGGGTATAAACCACCCTGGAAAAAGTGAAAGACAAAGCTTGAAAAAATCTTCTGACCTCCATAAACAAATCAAGGGTGAGCCACAACTGTGCCTTGTGTCTAGTGTAGTTATCAGTCACCAAAAAATAACCAATGATTTTAAAAAGATGTCTTTAAATTTGTTCTGATTAGTAATAAATGCCACATAACTAAATGCTTTAAAATGTGTATGTTCAATTCATATGCAAAAGTGAATCAATTAATCATTACTCTATAAGGACCCAATTGCTGGAGCCCTATGCTGTCCCCACCAATTCGTACTTAAACTGCAACTGCACTTGTTTTCCAGTACTCAACAGTCCTGCTTATCTCAGACCCCCAACTGTCCCTTTCTTTTCTCCCAAGAGCATCCTACAGAGCAAATGATCTCCCTTTTTGTGCTGTAAGCCAAATTTAATTCCCAAGCCAATGAACACCAGCCATATTAAATCTAACTGCCCACCACAGTCTTAAGTGTTCAGCATAGTCTTAGCTTTTTGGTTGCTACTGTTAAGACTACCTCAAATGGCCCTGCAAACATGCTGGAAATTTCCAGTAACTCTGTAGCCTGCAATCACAACTATTTCATTTATCACAATATATTGCAAATTGAGGATTTTAAGAGCTACCACAGGAAATAAGAGGTGTGAAGAGAAGTGTAAGATCATTTGAAAACTCTACTGTTTTTTAAAAACTAGAACACTCTTGGCAATTTTCAACCTTTAAAGACTGGGAGTCATGATAGGCACAGTCTTTCTTTCATATCTGATTTAAGAACATAAAACGATATTTAAATTCCAGATCTATTTTAGATTTCATTTAATATGTCTGCTGCCAAATGGCTAAACACAAAAACTAGCCAAGTACCTCCACAGAAAAGAAATGTCCTTCAGGAAGGAATAATGGAAACTTCATGTTGAAAATGCAAACTACTGAAAAACACAAGCTAAGAGATAAAAGGTATTAAAACAAACGTTTTGGGCCTGCCTATGGAAAACTACTGTTTTGCTGTATTTAAAATGTGATTCCAAGAGTTTGCAGTAATAATTGTAAGTCTATTCATATATGATGTAGAAACAAGTAACATGGTAGAAGTAACTGGAGGGTAAATTAAAATTTGAGAACATATGCCTTACCTTCTTTATGACGGTTGAAGAGGATACTCTGTGTTTTCAGAATTAAAATTATATTCTCTGGATCTGGTCCATCTACTATTTTTGCTGATTTGGTACACAAAAATTCATATGCTTTATTTACTTTTTCAAACATATCCTGTGTATAACCACAGACAATTAACTTTTAATTTGGAATATTTCAAATCACAACTTAAACAGGACGCAGGTGGTTTGTATTTCATCAGTAACTTCTTCAGTTATTATTTTGTTTGGCTTTTTTACATTAAAGGATTCATTCCAATTGTAATGTAACTGGTATAGTTTTAAGGTAAAACATTCCCTGTCCCCAAATAGCTATACGGTGATTTCGATACCATTTATTTAAAATTTCTTCTTCACTGGTTTATAACCAATTTCTATGTTGTTATAAAAGTAATTTTAAGAGCTATGGTTCACTGAGTACTGTGGCAGGCACTGTACTAAGTGCTTTATAGACATTATCTCATTTAATCCTCAAAACAGAATGTGAGATGTTACTATTCTCATTTTTTTTTTTTTTTTTTTTTTTTAATGTGGGTAGTTCCCTGGCTGGGAATCGAACCCAGGTTGCAGTGTTGACAGCACCGAAGCCTTAGTCACCACGCCACCAGGGAACTCCCTATTCTCATTTTTTTTTTTACACAAGTGTTCATAACTACTTATTTATGTATTTATTTATTTATTTGCTTTTTTTTTTTTGGTATATGGATAGCTCCCTGGCTGGGAATCGAACCCAGGCCGCAGTGCTGACAGCACCAGCGCCGAACCCTTAAGCCACTACACCATCAGGGAACTCCCCACTATTCTCATTTTTTAAATGATGTAAAATTACTTGCTTAAGGTCACCAAGTCAATTGGTGATAGAGCTAAGACACCCAGATCTAATTCCTAAATCCATGCTCATCAACTATTACATTATAATTATGCTCCTTGATCTATGTGTTGATTCCTGTGCCAGTATTATACTGTTTTACTGATGTAGCTTTATAAAGTATTATAGCTCTAGTAGGTTAAGTCTAGCCATTTAATACTGATTTCAAAACTTCTTCCTATCTTGGCTGTTTTCTCTCTTAGATGAAACTGAATTGCTAAAAATTTCTCAAAAATATTCCAGGCTTCTGATTTAAAATATCATCAACATATAAAAGCAGCATCTTTTCAGTATTTTCTTCCCAATCAGGAATATTGTCTGTCTCTAAAAACGACACTGAACTTGATTATCAGTAGAAATTACTCCAAGTTTCTAGCATTAGAGTATCAGTCTTAGTTTTAGTGGTTCTTATTTCATCTTTTCTGAATCTCCACTGGTATTTTAGTAGAAAACTGGAAGAAGCAGCAGGATCAGGAATGCTAAACCAAAATTTCTACTCTTTTAGATAGAGTGATATTAAGTTGGATATCATTAGAAAAAAAATTAATTACCCAAAGCAATCTGGATGGCAATGGTATCACCTACAAATGAATTAAATTCACCCACATTTCTAACTTTCAATCAGTCATGTGTTTATTAGAGTTAATTCTGAAACAGACATAGGTAAGGGAAGAAAATAAAATCCCAAAGTCACTAGTCACGAGGGCAGACCTTCTGATAAACTCAGGGAGGACCATTCATGCAGAAAACACTGGCCCATGGGCAAGAAGTTAAACACACATGGGGCATACATTATGAGGCAGGTACTGGCACAGTATCTCTGCCTAAAATACTCATAGAGCAGAAGGAAGTCAACCCAAAAGGCCTGATTCCAAAGGCAGTACGTACCCTCCCTTCTGGATTCTTATCAGGATGGTACTTTTGTGCAAGTCTGAAGTAAGCTTTTCTAATCTTGCTTTCATCGTGCCTATTAAATAGGAAAATTGTTTTATGAATACAATAAGGTACAAGAAAACATATTTACATAATCTAAAATATTTTAGAATCTTACTTTTATTATGTTTATATATTAGTTATCAAATTAAACCAATTAGATTTAAGATTATTTTTTTCTATGCTATCTTTACATATAAAAGATAAAACCTATTAATAAATTTTCCCAATGCAAGGTTATCATTCACTTCCAATTACAAAATCATATTTGAGGTTTGAAGAAGAAATTTTTTAAAACTAAATTTTTCAAAATACCGCTTTGAACGCTATAATTCTGTTATTTTAACTATCAGCCTTGTCAAAAACGTACAAATTCAGTCTATACTTAGGACAATGTCTTTTAAACTATTTTTCTCTAACGTTATCTATTCTATTATAAAACTTCACTAATAAAGTAAATCTGCAGTCTGTCCTAAGTATCTTGCATTTAGTGTCCTAGGCATACTGCTATCAAATCTCTTCCTCACGCACAACAGAAACTGTAAGAGGAAAAGGGGAAAAAAATACTGAAAATAACTCACGGCCCCTGTCCTTGTGGGAGATTAAGCACTTCATAAGCATCATCTATTGACATTGTAGGTGGCTTCTTTTCTACTTCTTTCTTCCAAGCATCAAGAGTATCTTTTAGAAGTTTAACCTTAAAGACAAGATTAAAGTTTGTATCTATTAAAATAAAACTACTTCAAAATACAATATTTAACTTATATTCTTGCGTATACATATTAAAATGGACAATTCTAGGCTATCCAACTGACAGCTTTCTGAAATACAAATAACCAAAATCTCCTTCTTAGCACTATTGAACAGTTGGGTAGCAAGGCATTTGTTATAGGTCTATATGTCTCTATTTTTTTTTAAGTGGTATCTGTTAAACACTCAGAACATATGGAAAACCTGGCAATTAGAAGATAATACATTGTTCGAAGAAAGCAATATATGGTGGCATGCTTCTCAAGTGATCCAACATAATTACTGATATGCTGCCATTCAAACAAACATAAGGGATAGCAACCCACAAAGAAGTCTGGGTAGCAGATGAGAAGAGAGCTAACGTTTACTGCCTGTCTATATGCCAAGGAGCTAGGTTCCTTACAAACACAGATGATTTAATTCTTGTATAAAATTTCAATGATACATAAAAAGATATTTTGAGAGACAGCTACAAGTTTCCCATTTAACAAGTAAGTGATGGCACTGGCTTCAAACCTAGGTCTGACTAAAAAGTCCATACATTTTCTACTAGAGCTCATATTGAATCCGGAATAAGTAGTCAAATTTACCTTCATCTGGTCACAGCACTGTCAAGAGGCAGTGCCTGGTGGTACAAATGGCAATTGTTTTGAAATCTTTTGACGGTAAGGGTAATGATAGACCCTCTGCTACAGTAACAGACCAATATGGGTGCCCAGGCCTACTTTATCCCAGGCTTCCGGATACCTAAGGCTTCAAGGTGGAAGGATCCCAGAGGCACTGTGAACAGGCAGGCAGCAGATACTATACAAATAAACAAGCCACACTTACTGCCTCACACGTGTGCCAGGAATTACACCATGTTTTTTATGTAAATTCTCCTTTAATCTTCCTACCATTTGAGATTCTTGTTAGCAGCAGCAGTAGTAGTAGTAGTAGTACCATAACAGAGGCTTAAAGAAGTCAAGCAATGTACTGATGTTATATAATGGCCAACCTGAGACTCAATCCCACACTGCCTAACTCCAACATCTGTGAGCTTACTCAATCTGCTATAAAGACAAGCTTCCACCAAGCTTTTATAGTATATATTAATTGTTAAATATAAAGTTAAGTTTGGTACATTTTTGTCACAAAAGATCAAGATTGTACAGTTCCTAATACTCCCTGAAAAAATTACCTTTCAGTTTGGGATGTACCCAAATATACTGAACTATACTCAGAAAAGAAATAACCCAGAAGTGATTAGAGGCTATTTTTATAGTTTAAGAAGGTACAAATTAATCTGCTGACTTACCGGGTCCTTAATTGGCCAATCTGGAAACCGGAGTGTATCACAAAGTTGTTTGAGGTAATAAATATTACAAAATAATTCATTTTCTAGTTGTGGATAGTTGATAACAGGGATGGGGCAATACTGATAAAGTGCTCTCGTGTTACTCTGAAGACGAGGTGTGAAATCAGCAAGATGGGCAGCAATCTTCTCTATCATGAGACGCCTACAATTATAAAAATCTCCAACCATTATGAAGGGATTATTGATTTTAAAGAAAAGGTTAAGACAGGTAATCAAGCAAGATAATTACAAGAATCTTCTTTAGAGCAATTCAATTACTGGCCTCAATTAAGAGCTTACAAAAATGTTACTCAAGGTATTCTAAACTCACTGTGTAAAAACATTTTGCAATACCTATCTACAAAGAAGACCAAAGGAAAAAGGCTGTTATTACCAGTCCTTCCCATTGAAAAATCAAGTCATGAGACAATCAAATGGTATGAAATCTGCCTGCACAAGGGCATACATAGCCAGGGAACTCAAATTAGCTCACTGCATGGTATTTATTTTAATTAATTTACCACAGTCTGGGATCTGGCCCTCAACTAAGCAGAAATTACTTTAATCAGTACTCAGACAGCTACATCCTTTAGATGGTGAACTCATTAACCAATCTCAGGAGAAAAATACTACATAGAAAAACTGTTGTAAACTTACTCCTAGATAGTTGTTCCCAATACAAAATATGACTATCAGACTACTCGAATTGGTGGCTAGCACACACCAAGCCTACAGGTGAACCTACTAGAGAAGCCCAGTGATAACCAGCAGGTGGCACTGTGAGTGAGAAGTCAGCCAAAGGAGGGTGAAGGACTTCACTCAGAAGATGAACTGCCATCCAGCTGAACACCGAGGGGTTCTGTGCAAGGAGGTAGTCTTGACACCAGAACTATGAAGTGCAAAATCCTTCCTGAACAGAGCCCGTTGGGACACTGACATCTGTTTCTGGAATTCTCCTTTTTCTTGGTTTCCACAGGCTTTTCCAATGGCTTTCCTCTCCTAGAAAGGACATTCTTTAGGAATGCTAACTTCCAGATCAAGGTCATAATGTGCTGGCTACAGAGCCTTCACACTGAAATGATTCTGAATATTTCTGATCTGACCCATTCAATGTAGGCATTATCTTTAATTAGTGGAATACAGTTCTATTTCCAAACATCCAGGAGGTGTGTCTTGATTTTATCTTTATATATTCTGTACATACATACTAGTTCATTGCCTAAAATTTTACCAGTTCTACAAATTGATTTAAGAAGCACCAGTGGTAAAGAATAGAAAAAACGTTTATGGCCTTGTTACTTGATTTGGCACCAATTACTGTAGCTTTATATATTATGCAATTCATGAAAAGAAGTTCTTTTAACAAGAGTGAAAACAGCAAGATGCAAAGATTCTGAGTATCAATTGGCTATTTACCTCATTTCACTGCTCCAGATAGCTTCTGGAGTATCAAATTCTCCAAGAAAAATCTCAGAAAACTTTTCAGGATCATAATTTTCTAAGTAACAAACCATTGCTTCTGGTAGGATGTGCCCAAGTATACTTCTTTGAAAAATATCTTGTCCTTTCGTCTTTAAAACAAAACAAAATGTGGTCAGAAGCACTAAAGGTATTTTTCAATTTTCTGATGAAATGAATTATGGTCAGAGAACATTTTAAGAAAAAGAGAATAACTGGAACAAATTGCTTTTATGCTTTGGAAATTTAGATAGAAACATAGCAAAATGTGAAAAGAAGGTGTCAGTATAAACTGGCTGGCATGAACTCGAAGGGGGAACTAACACCCCCTGGCCCTGCAGCAATCTTAATATCCTCAGGGGTCCGGCACTGCTAACATTATTTAGGACTGGCCTTGACCCTGGGTAACCGTAATGGACATCACAAGGAAGACGCAACACAGTTATTCTGTGCTAGACTGTTGGCTGCAGTTCACACCTATGTCTGTTTTTGTTCTCAAAAACAAGTCAGTCCAGAAAAATCCAGATCTTAAAAAGAGTCTGTCCTCATGAAGTGTGGCTTGAATTTAGATGGAGAATTTCTATTCAAAGTAATTATAACTAACTATATTAAGAACTCCATATTCTCTGGCTGGGCAAAGGGAGTCAAGGGAATGATCATACTTAATCACAATAAATTACCTGACGGAAATAAAATCCTGAGGACTATAAATACTTTTCTTAGTTCCTTCTAGGCAAACTGAGGATATTTTATTTCTCTAGGATACTACAAAGACACAGGGGGAAAAACCCAGACATGGTTTTACCCCTAAGTGCAAGGGGAAAAAAAGACAGTAAGTATTTTCAGGCTTTTTGCTAATACAAGCCATAAATTCACTATCTATTAAACTTTTTCTTTTTTTTTTTTTTTTAAATTTTATTTATGTATTTTATTTATTTATTTATTTATTTGCTTTTTGGTATGTGGGTAGCTCCCTGACTGGGAATCGAACCCAGACCGCAGCACTGACAGCGCCAGCGCTGAAGCCTTAAGCCGCTACACCATCAGGGAACTCCCTATTAAACTTTTTCGGTGGAGAATTACTTGTTCTATTCTCTAGGATACTATTATTTGGTAATTTCTGCATCGAGACTTCTGCCATACACAAACACTGTTTCGCGTAGTTCAGCAGTGTCCAAACTTTCGGCTTCCCTGCGCCACATTGAAAGAATTGTTACGGACCCCACATAAAATACATTAACAATGGCTGACAAACTAAAAGAAGGTAGTAAAAAAATCTCATAATGTTGTAAGAATTAATATAGGGCTGCAGGATGGACATGCCTGCTATATTTATTCAAAATATTGTTAGGTTGAAATTATATACATTCGTATGTAATTTCTCGTATTTATAAAATCTGAAAAAAAGATTACATGCCTAACTTCATAAAAAAGCAGGAAAAAAATGTAAAAAAAATGCCTAAAGCTACATTAAGTAGCAGCATTAGAAGCGATTTTTAAAAACTTTATAATCTTATTTTCAATTTGTATAAAGCTGTGAAAATTACACTGCCATGGATATCATGGCATTAATATTTTTAGACAGATTACTTTATAGGACTTCACTGGCTTCTCTATAAAACATGCAGTTTGGTCTAGCATCTATTGTCAAAGTGGTATAACATTCCTGGGTTAGTCTCCTCAACAGTGGTCTGGTTTTGATTTATTCTTTTGCTCTCAATAAAATCTGAAAACCAGTGCTCCATGAAAAGCCTAACAAAATTTGAAACACCCTTTGGTTATGTGTTGAAAGTATTAATAAATATCTCTGCAAATGTAGGTATAAAGTTTCAAGTTGTCAAATCTATTTGGATAAATCTCATCTTTTTCTGGATTCCTAATTTTCCTCCTTAGGAAAATGGCAAGATCACCTAAGAGCACCTGAAAAACTAGGTAGCTTCAAGAGAAACTTAGCACTTCTGCCACCTTGGGCACTGAACAACAAGTAAGTTGAAGTCTTACTGAATGTTAGCTGACTACATGAGACTCAGGTATATAATGAAATTTTTATAAAAATTACTAATCCAGATTTCATAGAAAGGGAACAAGTTGTATTCACAGTGGTGTCAAATTTTAATTCATAGCTTCAATTTCAATATTAAGTCTTAAGGGCAGTATTTATTTTTGTTAAAAAAAAAAAAATACTAGCTTAGACTTTCTATGTTCAAGGTACCACAAGGAAATGTAAAAAATGAGTAAAACAATACCCGCCCTCTCAAGTGCTTATAATCCAGTAAACATACATAGCTCAGGAAACTTTGATGCCAAGACAGCTTCCCCAGTGTTAAATTATATATCCAGAGGATTCATCTGGCTTACCTCCTCTGACTTGAAAGCCTGTTTGGTATGTGTGTACTTCAAAAATCTAGAAAAATAATTAAATTACTTCTCAGATACAAGAACTGATTGATATTTAGTAACTTTATTTTCTAAAGATGAAGCTTTCATATATAAATGAGAGCCATAAAAGGCAACTTATAAATCCATAACCCCAAAATGTTTAATTTCTAATTATGACAAGCAATTAAATGAAGTAGAAAGATTTTAAAATTATGGTCATTTTAAAGGTTATATAATTATGTGAAAAATATTCAATTTTAAGAAAAAAAGCAAAATATAAAATTGCACATACAGTATGAATATGGTTACATTAAATATGTACATTGAAGTACTAGATGATAAAATCCTTATGCTAGATGTGGTAAAGTGGTATAATGATGAGTAATTTTTCCCCCTATTCCTCAAATTTCCAAATTTTCAGACATGTAAACTGCTTTTATAATGAAAAATTTCATAAAAGCAATGATGTACTCACACACACACACACACACACACACACACACACACAAACCAATTAATCTGTCCATGTACAATTCAAATAATAACTTAAAATAGATTATCATTAGAGTTCTTACCGAGCAACAGGAAGTACATTGGAACCTGTATACATCATAATAAAGAAAAATACTCCACTAAGATAAAGACGAGGTAACTGTGGGTTATCTTGCATGACGTGGTATAACAAAATAGCAACCTTCTCAACAAGGATAGGGTCAAAGGTCAGCAGCAGCTATAAAAAAAAGTTTTTGTTACCGTGTTGTAAAAATCTTGGAGTATCATCATTCATTTTAGGTTTAGGTATTTCATGTGCTGAAATTGTTATAGTTTCCTACATGCAGTAAGTTACAACATAAAAATCCATTGGATTCAGTAAGCTTGTCTACAGAGTGTAAAAAGATTTGAAAAATGATTCATTTTACATTTAATGCAGAGATAGTAAAATATTGAGAACTGATCAAAACTTTTTCTGAAAACACCCAGACATGCCTGAAGATGTTTCGTCATGATTGTAGATAAAATTGTTTCTCATGCAGGAATCTTCCTAAATGGACTCCTCTTTAATGACAAAAGAAAAAAGAGAAGCAGCTTCGCTTTGGGTTATTTTCGGTTCAGGTGAGTGGACGTGAAGCATCCCCCAAAGACTATTTGAGAACTCAAGGAACGGAGCAAAGAACATAAAATAGTACTGAACAAGTGCAGGCAGGAGGCCAAATGGTGACTGGATACCAGTATGGCTTCTGCTACCAGAAAGTACTAAAAGATATATAGAAATATGAGCTGGCAGTGTTGAAGGGAATATCACAGTAATGAATCTGGGCTAATAAAAAACATCATGCAGCATTGCTATGATAACCACTTCATAAAGAATTTAGTAAGTTTTACCTTAATAGAATTGGTGTTTCAATTTTCTATAAACAATTACTTCTGAAGAATCCCCAATTTTGGATCCAATATTATTAGTAAAATAAACAAACAAAAAAACAAACAAAAAACCCCAAAAACAATAACAAGAGTTAAATACTATCTCTCAGATTAGAGGTAAAAATTCAAGACTCAGGCATGAGATTGAATGGCTATTATGTCTTTAAGTAAATGTTTTAAATTTCTTCGTGTTTTGGTGTCATCTCTGGGTAACCAGGTATTTAGATTAAGTGTTTAGTGCTATGGTGTATTTTGCAAAGGAAATATTGAGATATGTAACAGAAGATTTTCCCCAATGTTAAATAAAGGTAGTTGTAATTTAAAACTTGACATTACTTCAACAAAATCATAGGAATTAGCAGGCATACCCCAAAATATCTGAAACTGTGACTGTACCTGAAGACCTAGGACATTCACTGGTACCTTAGTACTTACCACTATCTTACCACTCTAAAAATTCTGAAGCTATTATCAAATAGTAAAACTGGTGACTGTTCTTAAAGTCAAATGAAGTACAGAAATTTGTACCAACCAATGCAGGTAATGTTCCTGAAAACTACTACTG
Organism: Lyroderma lyra; assembly: GCA_004026885.1. NCBI lineage: Eukaryota > Metazoa > Chordata > Mammalia > Chiroptera > Megadermatidae > Lyroderma > Lyroderma lyra. Next base: position 114,681 of record PVJL010003139.1, read on the forward strand.
TCTATCTGTGCTTAGCAAAATTAAGGTATCCTAGCATACAGAATATTAAGTAAAATTAAGGAAAAACAAAATAGCTTCTAAAAAATATTTTTTTGAACTCAGTATTAAAAAAATATAGGAGGTGTATATTATTAAAATCAACTAGATTCGTCAATAAAATTTTTCTTAGTTAATTTCAATTGTTTAGATACTACTGCTAAAATTTTTGATTAATAAAATAGATCTTTCCCCACCAAAGCTTCATTTTATGCTGACTACAGCTCTTAAAATTTTTCTGTTATCCTTTCCTGGCCTGAAATTCAATGGCATTTGCATTTACTTCTTTACTTTCAGTCACACAGGTCATGGAAAACCACTTGGGTTAGGGAGATTTTCCAGGGACAGTCCTTTATCCAAGATAACAAACAAATCCCTCCCCTTGCACCCCCTCACATACGCAGCTCCATATGCTGGGTGGTAGTAGGTTGTAAGAAACAGTAACCGTGGTGTGCTTTCTTAAATTTAAGCATGTGAATAGAAATGTCCACAGCAGAAAAGCATACAAATTTTGAAATGCAGATATGTTTAAATAGCACAAGTTAGAAAAAATAAGTTGATGGCGCTGTCACTGTATTCAGTATTTTTCATTGGCGGTGACTTACACAGGCACTTAACGTATCCATGAATGTAGAAATATACCTCTCCTCGCCTTTCCACATCAGTGTACAACTGACAGGCACAGATTACTGGTACATATTATTTTAAAGTCACATCATGGGTAGTTAATACTAAAAAAAATTGATTTGACAACAGAATCCTCAATAGGCAGGAGGAAAACAGTGATCTGAAATCTTTGGGACCTGACTTATTTGGGTTTAATGTTCATCTGGAGTTTGGGTAGCTTAATTCCCAAAAAGTAGAATAATGAGAAAAAAAGGAGATAGTATATCCTACATAATTCCATCTGAATGCTTTGGATCAGTTGCTATCCATGAACACACATCACCGAGAAGAGTCAAACTCTAAGGCAAGCTGACAAGACAGCTGTACTTGTAAGGTAAGAGCGGCCACAGCCACATTTGTGGCCTGCTGGCATGCTTCCCAGGGTTCCTAACATCAACCTGTACCACAAACTAGAGCGCCTTCCAGTAATTACAGTGGTGTGATGTTAAGAATGATTAGTAAGTAAAATCTGAGAGTAATTCTGGAGTCTGGAGGCCCCCCATGTTTAGCTTCTTGGCTGCAATCTTCCACAAGTATATTCAGAGTATCAACTCAATTAGGGGTAAGTGAAAAAAAGGTTAATTAGTGTTCAAAAGAAAATGGAATAGACAACAACAAAACAAAGACTGGAGCTCATAGTAAAATTAAATTTTAAAAAATGATTCTCAAAATATCATTCCTAACTTAGTAACACAGAAGATCTCACCTGAATAATATGAGGAAGGCAAGCGCTGTCTGACAGCAATCTTTTCACTCTGGGTAAAGGCCGAATGATGGCATTATCTTGATCCCTAGAAAATATTTTCTAAGGTCAACTTTTAATACAGTTATAAAAATCTGTATGTTCAGAGCATGACATTCTACTAGGCATGAAGTATGTTACCTTACTTTTTTGTTAATGAAGACTAAGCTCTCATACAGCTGGGAACATGATTAGGTATTTTGGTTTAAATCTATTTGGCTGCTTAATATGACTTCATTTCCTTCCATAAGATTTCCTTGAAAAACAGTACCCTAGAAGAGCCAAAGACTCTTATTTATTATTTAATTGATTAAATTTGGTGTTGTCCAATACTATCAATGGCTATTCCCCCCCAAAGGGCTATCAGACTTTGTCACATAAATCTCAATTTAACTACCCTCAGTATTTTCCAAGTATAACTTTAATTTTAATGCGGTATTACTTCTAAATATAATGCTAAGATTTTAAGTGTGTATAAATTTTAAAGAGAACTGGGACCATGAAAGCCTCAGTGTTTTAAAACTGATAGTGGCGAATGTGACACATCAGGAGTTGGTCCTCACCGTCTACAAACTGCAGTTATGTTTATGCCAAAAGTTCGTACCTGAATCACATGAATGATGACTGTCATTGTTGCTAGAGTGTATCTGATAAGCCTCAATTTTGTAACATTATTTAAAGTCTCCCAGAGAAGGCTGCTTTTTTAGCTATTATACTTTACCAACATTTTGCAAATTATTATTTATAGGTTTCAAAAAGTTCCAAAATTCAAAGCAGCATTCCCCTAAGGCCACAAATGGAACATCTTTGCTCTAAATCATCAGAGTAATCCCATGCCATCACCAAGGAAGGATCAATATAAATGGGGTGTTAGAACAAGTTGTTTAGGAGTACCTGTTAATCATAAAAGTATTCAATTACATTTTACCTGCTTGGAAAATATCCACACATTGTGATCAACATGTTCAATATAAGAGTAGCAAGGTCAGTTTCATTTAGTACAGCCTGTCCGCTGGCTAACAGACACCACTTAAGCTGGGGTATTGCCTGAAGCGGTCGCCATCCATCCATGCCTTGAGCCCAGCATCTGGTTTTTGCATTTAACATTCCTTTGGTCCATAATTCTTGCATCTAAATAAAAGAAAGGCATTATTATCACAAAAAGACAAGCCAAAACAAAGATTTGCAAATGTTTTCTATTTTCTATTTTAAATGTTTATAGTAAATATGTACCACTGAACTATGTATGAAATAAACATGCAAATTCACTATTAAAGAAAAACAAATGTTTGTTGACAGGCCTCTGGGAATTCAAATTTGTCTACTAATGTGAGAAAATAACCATTTAGCTGACCAATCTGCAGAATATAAGAAACACTGGAAAAAACAAAAACTGTAGGCAGAGTGTAAAATGACCAAATTATACAAACAGAAGGCTTAGTCTATAAAACTATCTTTGGTTACATTCCAACTGAGCCTGGGAGACTGAGAAAGGGAGGGGAGGATCAAATATCAGCAGATCTTAAAACAGAAAGTGCCTTTGGACCATATACAAGCAATTTTTATGAGACTGACGCGCTACCTACTGCGCTAACGAGGCACCTTACAAGCAATTTTTAATGAATTTTAGGCAGCATATAAAAAAATTTTCCTGTTCATATCATGCAGAAGCATTATAGTTTGACACAATTAGGCTAGCTACTGTTATATAAAATTCATTAAAAACCTGAGTACTACCTCCATAAAAACTGCTTTTAAACAATAAGGTTTGAAGACATGATTTTGTGTGTGTGTGTGTGTGTGTGTGTGTGTGTGTGTGTGTGTCTAGAAACACAATTGTAATCCTTCATTTGAAAGTGGAAGGGCAGAGCCCTTGGAGCTGGTGATAGTTAATTCAAATCACAGCTTTAAAATATTCCAACATTTCTATGTGTGGTAAGCAGGGGTACGTAACAAAGGCTAAAGACTTTCATGAAAAGTTTTCTCAAGACACATACCTCATGAAATCCATAAGGGCCACTCCTTTCTTTGTCTGCATTACCAAAGTACCATTCCTTTTCACTCTCTCTTTTCATATCTGGAGCAGCTTCGATTACATTGCTCTAAGTTTTTAAAAGATTTAATTATTTTTCGAGACAGAAATTTAAGTGAGCAGATGTCATAAAGAGTTGCACAGTACTAATTTCTTAGATTTTATTCCTTTAGAATCTACCTAAAATTGTAACATGATACATCACCTCACATCAGATTAAACAAAAATAAGACATGCCCCCCGCCCAAAAAAAAATCACCAATGAGCTAAAGAGAGATCCCTTCTGCAAGTTAGATATCAGAAGAGGCCTTTCAGTAGAGACCAGAAGCTCTGTCCTCTTACTGGCTGGTTTCAATAAAGTCCCAGATTCCATGTATATTCTCAGTGGTTATCAAAACTAAAAGTTCTAATTACATAATTGATGAATATAGTGTAATTTGTAAAGGTTGCACTGCTTCAAAATAAGACATATTAAAGATGTAGTTACTTTAAAAGACAAGAGACATTGAAAAAAACAAAACTGGATCACCACTGTTCATCTTGGCTTGTTCTTACAATTAGTTTATCTTTATTGTGTGACTTAATCTCTCAGGCACTGGTACTACCATAATTAATGGAGAAATACATTGATGGCCACATATATTGACATATTTCCAGATTTTTATGATTCCTTTGGTCCTAAAATTGTACTCCAAAAATGTCAAGCTTATAAAATCTAGATAAGCATACATACTTGCAGTGGGACTGTAGCTCGGCTTACGTGGAGATGTGCAAGGGTAAGCAAGTCCACAAGGATTCTAATGCCATTGGAATCCATGAGATCCTTAACATTTTTCTAGAAGACAAAAAGATTTTTATATAATCCATAATTTTTCTCTCCAAAAGATACTAGTACCTTAAAGTCTTTCAAAGAAGGAAATATTTGGAAAACTTAACACATGATTGGTATTACTTGGTATATTCATAATTTTGTGTTCAAGGACCATGAACTTAGATAAAAATAGGAAAGCTGTATTAGAAATCACATAAAAATGTTTACATAAACAAATTTGGCGCAAAACAAAAATAAGCAAACAAATAAAGCTAGGTAAGAATAACATCCATGTAAATTGCCTGATTCCTGTTAATAAATAAATTATTCTATAATCAGAAATAAAATCTGATACCAAAAAACTTTTTATTGTTCCAATGTTTTTGTACACAGATAACTGGATATTTCTTAGAAGTTAGGAGATTATAATTTAAATCACATTCTCCTAGGACTCATTAATTGTACTTCACTTTACAACATTTCCATTATTTACTAAAAGTGAGACTAAAACTAAGCAAGTTAGTATCAGTCTCAAAAATAAAAAAGCTTGCTGACTATTCCAAAATCATACCAACTGTGGATTAATGTTATATGTTACAAATATAAATTCTTATTAGAAACTAGCACAAACCTGTTAAAATGTCTTAAAAAAAAATGTGAAGAGCTAAAGTGACTTCATTTCATGTCTTCAAATTACTTGAAAATGTGTATTGATGATTTAAAACGTATATCATAAATATATATCATTTGAATGTGTACTGATACATTAAAACCTTTCCATTTTATGTCAAGCATTTATTAAAATCTCATCCTAAAGATTCCTTAAAATAAAATCAACTCATCACTTCACCCCTCATTATACTTTACTTAGAATTTTATCATCGTTTATTTTATTAGTATCTGTAATATTAGGTCAGAATATATGAGGGCTGTCCGGAAAGTATCCAGCCATGTAGTATGAAAAAGAGAGTCATTTATGGCTGGATTTTTTCTACACAGTTCTCATATAGAGACTATGTGGCAAAAAGTTTTCCTCTATCAGTTGGGAGCATACAGAACTATCTGATCTAAAAAGACAATGTCTAGATAATAAACTCATATTGTAATAATTCATCTTTTTGTTATATACTCAAGTAAATTACTTAGACATAGCATATTCACGCAGAAATACTGTACCTTATTAAGAATTAACTTGTTAAGGAAGAGGATCAACCTGTCTCGTTCAAGTTTATCTGTGCACTATTAAAATAAATGAAAATTTTGTCAGAAGTGAACAGAAACACAAATTAAAATACTATCATCACTAGATAAAATCAAAGCCAGTAACAAATGTCATCTTTTGAGCATTAAGAAAATCAGAGAAGATTGTCAATTATTACAATTCCTCAGTGTTTTACTTTCCCTGCAATTTTATATACCTTCTCCAATCTTCCTATAAAAGCAGATATTTTAAATCATGAACATTACTTTAATACATAGCTTTAAAAATACATGTAAAATTTAAAATAAGTGAATTAACCCAAATAATTATAATTAAATAAAAATTCTAAAGAACTGATTAGTTTTGTTTCATGTCATGATGAACACAAACAGGAAAGAAAGTGCCTAAAATACAAATGCTATGTCACAAATACACAGGTTCACTAGAATAACAGTGAATTAGAATTCAATAGTGCAATTTGGTATAACAACAAACAATAAGGATTTTCACCTGATTATGTTATTTTGTAAGATATTTGCTAGGTATGTTGTGTGACTATATTCAGAATGAGTTTTCTAATCTACAAAGCATGAATGACAGCTGAGGCAATGATAACAAGTATTGATGGCCATTTTCAAAATTGGTGAATGGTTGTAAGGCAGTTCACTGAAATTTAAATTGATAAGTGTATGAGGAATGTAAACACAAAAAAGGAATAAAGTATATACACTGCAAGTATTCAATGACAAACTTTCTAAAACCAAAAAAACGTGCTAACTCAAGGTTCCTTTTTGTTTTTTTTGGTTTTCATTGTAATGCTAAAAAGTTTTATCTTCACACTTTGAAATTTAGTATACTAGCATCATTTAATATTTCTCCAAAATGGAAAACCAACAGTACATACAATTCTCAAAGTCACTATTTCTTTTACACACTTGTCTAACTCACTCAGGTCACTAAAATCATTCAAAAGCAACAACTGAAAAATATAAACTGACATGGACAGATACTAACCCATTAGTTGTTTTCTTATTCATCTAACTCAGTGGTTCTCAACCTTCCTAATGCTGCGACCCTTTAATACAGTTTCTCATGTTGTGGTGACCCCCATAAAATTATTTTCGTTGCTACTTCATTACTGTAATTTTGTTACTGTTATGAATCGTAAAGTAAATATCTGCTATGTGTTTTCTGATGGTCTTAGGCGACCCCTGTGAAAGGGTCGTTCGACCCCCAAAGGGGTCGCAACCCACAGGTTGAGAACTGCTGATCTAACTTATATTTAAAGCAGTATGATGTAAATCACAGAAAAATTTATGAAGCAAGTTATGGTAACATGTGATCAAGCAGAATTTAAATGTACTTCTGAAATTTTAACATGTAGCCCAATGACATCGAATAGCAGTTTCATTAAATGATATCCTTACCCTCTCCAGCATTCCAATGATATATCTTGTATCTGTAAAAGGTCCTATTTCTTCGTGACATCTGCCATAAACAATAGCAAGTGCTTGTAAACATAAACACTTCATATTTACTTTTGGTGTGAGCAGAAAACGATGATATAGCTCATTGAAAAATTCATACCTAGATTGAAAAGAATTCACAGTAAAATTAGCCATGAAACTAACAGTGAAAACAAATATACAGTAGTCTCAACCCCTACTTCCTTTGGGATATGTTCCAAGACCCCCAGTGGATGCTTGCAACCACAGACAATAACGAACCCTATACATACTGTTTTTTCCTATATGTACATATGTATGATAAAGTTTAATTTATAAATTAGGCACAGGAAGAGATTAACAACTAGTAATAAAACAGAACAATTATAACAATATACTGTAATAAAAGTTATGTACATATAGTCTCTTAAAATTTCTGATAACCTATCAGATAAATGAGATGGCTACCAAGTGACTAGTAGGCAAGTAGCATATACAGGACAAAGGGATGATTCAGGGGATGGAGTCGGGCAGCACAAGTTTTCATCATGATACTCAAAATGGCACTCAATTTAAAACTTATGAATTGTTTATTTCTGGCATTTTCCATTTAATATTTTTGGATTGCATTTGACTGTGAGTAACTGAAACCATAGAAATTGAAACTGAGACAGAGGCAGACTACTGTGACAAGACACGAGGAGTAGCTTACGATCTTTTAATTGATCCACTTTGTTCATTCTCATCTTCCTCCAACAGTAATCTCAGGTAATAATCTCCTATTTTGATTTCCTCTGCCAGGCACTCATATTTAACCTTTATTAATAAAAGCAAATTACATTATTTTAGTTTATGATAGATTTTTGGCCCTTTCCACATAGTCACTTCTTAAATTCTGTTCTGAGCTTTTTTCTTTTCTTGGTAAGGTAGCCTTTAAATACAGAAAAAAAATTCATCATTCTTAAAATATATGGTAATTCATTATTAATGTAACTATTTCAGGTAAATGTTAAAGAGTCAGAATTACACACCAATTTTAAGAATATAAAACTTGTTGATAAAAACTCACAGTTCTATATTGTGCCCATGAAGGCTTAAAGGGTGGAAGAAATGTATTTTTAAGAGATAATTTGCTTCATTCCCTTGGTTGCCATGAAATGGTCCTACACCACAGTCTGCCCAACGCACATAAGCTACTTCAAGTCTTCCCTCATCTCCCAATACATCAACTAGATTGTATGGTATATTTTATACAGTACTCAGTGTCTGTATGTCAAATTACCCCAGGCTACAAACTGGAGATGACACATGAGAGCGCTCCTATGATTAGGAGCTGGGGCTACACCGTGACCCTTGCACACATGCTGCTTATCTCAAGTAAAGATTTGTAAGCAATTGTAAAAAGAAATTCCCTGACCAGGGAACATAAAATGTGCATACATTTCACACTGTGTTTATAAATTCTGAGCATTCAATCCATTCAATTTCTGTTCATTAGGTATATACTGTGTGCCAGGTACCGTTCTTTATTAGGAGTACAACAACAAACAAATGAAGATTTCTGTCCTTACAGGAGCAGCAGATAAAAAGTAAAATACAAATGATAACTGGGTGATGGTAAGTGCTATGGAGTGAAATAAAGCAAAGAAAGGGGATAGGGAGAATGTTAAGTTCCAGACGCTTATCAGATATCCAATTATAGGATAAGTATGAAATCTAAGAAGGAAAGTCTAAGCAGGAGATAAAAATAAGGAAGCCACCAGTAAATCAAAACCCTTTAAGGTCATGAGAATTGATGAGATCACTGAGGGAATGATTATAAATAAAAAGAGGTCCAAGAACTGATCCTCTGGGGCCAACCAACATTTAGCAGTTGGGAGAATAAAGAGAAATGAGCAAATACGGAGTAGCCAGTGAAGGAGTAGAAAAATCCAAGAGAATATAGACTCCCAAAATCAAAGTAAAGGAAGTTTTTCACGGAGGAAATGAGTAACATTAAAGCATAACATGTATTGGAAATACAGTTGGGTTAAAGATCAAAGCTGCAGGATCAGGAGTAACTTCAAATTTACAACTGTATTGAGTTTAAATTACACAGAGGCACACAAAATTATCTACCATCAACATGTTTCTTGTTTTTGTTTTGTCGTTACTCCTATCAACATTTTAAGAGAACAGCAAAATAGTCACATTCAGAATTAAATTACCACAAAAAATTAAACAAACTACAATGAATGAGGAAAAACAGGCTATGTTTCCATGGACAAAGAACCTAAAGAGAAAAAAATCAAGCAAAAAACAGATCTGGAATGCATAGAATTACATTTATTATAACTGCTACATGATTCTTAGGTACAAAGTTGAGTTACTTACAAAATTAATTTATTTTTACCTCACACAAAGATTAAAGTTTTCTAAAGAGTCCCTGATGAAATTAAGGGGGAAAGGTAAGGATGTATGTTATGTAACTATAAATTTTTTAAAATTCCAAAAATAATGCATGCTTATTTAGAAAACTTATAGGGGGTTCCCTGGTGGTGTAGTTAGTGGCTAGGCTTCGGCACTCTCAATGCCGTGGCCTGGGTTCGATTCCCAGCCAGGGAACCACCAAAACAAAACAAAACAAAACAAAACAAACAACAAAAGAAAAAACCACCACCAACAACTACAACAAAACAAAAAAAAACTTATACACTACAAAATAAAATTTACCTCAAATTCATGGTGGTTCCAGGAGATCACATTAGCACTACCAAGCTCTCTATCAATATTAAATGCTCTCATTTCAGATTCAAGACTATCTCTCAGTTCTTCTCGTGTTTTGAAATTCCATATTAGGTTTGACCTGGCATGGTCCTGACCAAATCTAAATATACACATAATCGGAAATTAGTAAGAAACAATAAACTTAAAAAAAAAAAAAAAAAAACACCTGTAAATATCCCTTACCACATCTTATAATAAGAAAACAGTGAAACATTAATGGTAGAATTTTGGTGATAGGTACAAAGGTATTCACTGTAAAATTCTTTTTTTTTTTTTTTTTAAATTCATTTTTATTGTTAGACTTATTGGGGTGACTGTAAAATTCTTTTACCACCTTTTCTGTATGTTTTAAAGTTTACATAATAAAATGTTGGGGGGGGGGAAATAAACCCAAACTATAAAACAAATTTGTGTATGAATTTCAAAATAAAGAACTAATATTTCAATTTCAATATTTATTGCTAATATAAATTCCAGCCAGAAAATAATTATAATTAGATATGAAATTTCAGGGTGGGGACATAAGAATTTCTAGATTATTGGACGTGAGGTATGTGGGGCAACCAACAATCTAGATTAGAACCTTATAAACTATCCAAGAAAGAACATTGCTAAACTGCCAACCTCTGATTGTTACTTTCAAAATATCTTCCTTTTATTCCTGGAATGATTTTACTATTGTAATAAATGTGGACACAAGTCTGAACTGGGGATGGTTGGGCTTCATAGCCATTTACTTTCAGTCTGCAATTCTCTTAAAAAGTCAGACATCAGAGTTCCAAAGGGATTTTTAGGGGGGATTCCTGAGGAAGAAAGCCAAGGCGTATTCTTAAGGTCATACTACATACTTTAAAAAGTACTGTGGGAAATTTTCAAAGCCCCTATTTTCCTGATAGACAAGGTATAATCAATAAGTCAGCTTCTAGAGTGAGTACTGTGCGTTACCTCAAAGGAGTTTACAAACTCCCCAAAATGTTTGTTTTAAAGTCCTTCTATGTGTGTGTATTGGTGTGTGTGTGTGAATGGGGGGTATTGGTAATAAATGGGGAGAAGAATTAGAAAAGCTGGAAAAGTATTTGAATAGAGCTAACACAGATATCCATTTCCCATGAGTCTGCTTATGTTTTCATCATTTACCTCTTTTAAGACTCCATTTCCAACAATGCTTAAAGAAGTTAGAACACAGTTATTTCTAAGCCATAATAAAGTGTTTTAAGGTAACCATTTATAAGCCTTAATAAAATTTTAAAAGTAACTTTGGCTCCTCAGACAACCAACACTCTATAAAAAAGCTTAATTTTATTGAAACATCAGTAATCACACCAATCTTCAAAGTCATAGTTCTTGAACTTGATAGCATAAAAATACCTGCAGCATAAAACATTAGTTCCAAGCAAAAAACAAAACAACAAAAATCTGTTATGATTCCTCTAACAGACAAATTTAACCTATACTGAAAAAAAGGCTGCAAGTTTACCTGTAATAGAAGAGGTCCCAATTTGCTTCTATTTTAATTCTTTGTCTTCTCTTTCGAAGAACTACTGGCTTTTGATTCACATTCTGGAAAAGAGAAAACTTCATAGTGCTCAATCTGGGGCTATCAAATAGGCTCAGTCAGAAAATCACCACTTTTATAGGTGATGAGAAACATTTCCTTCATCAAATTTTGGCAGAAACAAAACTAATGAAACAAAATCTATGAAATATTGATATATAATAGAATTATCAGATTATATCATAATATCATATTCAGTAGATATATATCTAGTGTTGCTGCAATGTTTTCCACATAGCCTAAAGACCTAAAGATATTCTTTCAACATCAAACTTTGTTAAAGTTTATAGTGATGACTAATAAAATTTGTAACAGTCAATAACAGTGACGTATTTTAAACATTTACATGCAGTTAATACAAAAGCCATGGGAAAATAATAAATGTAAAAGATTACAGGTTATTAAACTGGTACCAAAGCCAAGAGGAGCAGGTATAAATTGAAATAGCTAATGAACAAGAAATTAAGTATCTACATTTAGACACATGTGAAGTGAGATTTGAATTTATTAGACAAAGAATATCAAAGATGACTCCACATGCCAGGCAGTTTAATGAATTTCACACATGTAGCAAGAACTTAACTCACCATATTGTTTCTGTCCTGAATTTAATTGTGAAAAGGAAAAAAATAACAATTTTTAAAAATACATAAGATAGTGAGCCTGTAACTACCAAGTTATACCTATTATACAGATTCTACTATGATGTCACCAATATAAATTACCTTTACTTTAAGACAGATAAAGGCCCACTTGCTTCTCTAAGTCTATGACTTAAAGGCAGTTATAAACTCATTTGAGAATTCAAAGAAAGCTACGGTCCCTATTTCAGAGGAAGACACATAAGTAAGGTTTACAACTGGAGGTGGAGGTGGGGGTGGGACATTTTAAAAATTTCTTCAAGTATGTACATGAACTAGAAGTTAAAAATCTCTGCTGCAAGCAAAACCTGTAGATATTTCAAACATGAAAATTCGAATCTTCAATGTGGTAGAAACAAAAGTAGAAAACAGTATAGACTGAAGCATGAAAGTGTGTAACTTCATTAAAGAAATGGCAAATTGTATAAAATAAAGCAAGAAAATGAACTAGATACAGAGAAAATAAAGGTAAAATGAAAAGTACATTTTAAAAAGTAAATGCTGTTTGAAATATAAAACTTAATGCTTATATAAAGAAATGTTTCCTACAAATTTTAATTCTGTGTACTAACTACCATGAAAACTAATGTAAGGTGATGTGAATAAACTATATGAAGAAATAAAAAAATGATGTAGTATTAATGACAAGCCTGTCCTTGAAATCTCTAATTAAAAAGTACTTTCTTCAACTTTCCCTGCCCTCAAGACAAAAAATTATAAGTCTAAAGTAATGAAAACATAAATGTTACACAGAAAAAGGACAACCTATAAACTGAGCTGATTTTGAGTCTTAGAATAGATGACTTAAATCCCTAAACTGAAAATAACAAATAAGTAAAAACCAATTTTATACATCAGCCAAAGGTTGTTAATCCAACAGTAAACATTAGATATATATGGAAATAATCTCATAAACATTCTGATTATATAAGAAAAGCAGTTAATTTCAAAGACTAGCCAGTTAATCTTGACAACAGTTAATTCAGACTTCAGCTAAAGCACAAGATCATTCCATACTTGGTGTTAACATTTCTATGAATAAAATAGTCACAAAGAGTATTCACTGTTTTCATAAAAAACTTTAAAACAGTATCCGAACAGAAATAATTAGTTTGCGACCCAAATAATTTCTTGACCAGCATGTATCTATTTGGCATCATTTGCTCAACACTTACAGATAACACTCCACATAAATGAAACCAACATACCAATAAAACTTTATTGATATTAAAAATACATTCTTTTCCCTCTGAATTTTTGTGTTTAAATAATAGATATCATCTACATTTCTAGCTAAAATACCTGTATGTTCAAGCTCATGATGGATAAATATGACGTATGAAATCTGATGCCAAAAAGTTATTTTCAGTATAATTATATCCAATAGCTTGAAACAACTATTACTTTAGAAATGAGTTTAACCATCCGAAGACAGGAGCTTATAATTTTTAATAACTGTGAAAACCATTCATATCGTTACCTAAAGATTTTCAATTGTTCATATGCTATAGCAATATTATCATGACCAGACATATACAGACTGCCTTATCTTACTTGTACATCAAAGCAACCTTATAGGTTAGAGAAGGGAGGTATTGTTATTCTGATTTCATAAAAGAGGAAAAGGTCTAAAAATCCGTAATTTGCTATCAGGCTCAATTCAAAATTCAGTATTCTCTCTACTTTCCTAGCTTGTCTAATGATTCTTTATATTGTATATGCCACTCATACAAATCAGCATTAACCCATCATGCTCAAGTTCTAAATTACTTTATTTTGGTCTCAAATAAGATTCTAATATTTGTCCTGTTAAAACTAATGCCTTATGTTAGACATTCTGGAAATACATAAGAAACAAATTCTTGTTTGTTTTAGAAGACATTTACTCTCCTTAAATAAAGAAATAGCGACCATAAATAAAGAGACAGTTGAAGGGAAATAATGTGTGATCAACAAAAAAGTGTAATCAAGTTAAATTTTAGTGGACACCTTAAATCATTCTTAACCACTGCACATTGCATCTTAAATAGAAGTACATTACTGAATTAGGTTCTGCAGCACACACTACATCCTGAAAAATGAGACTAAAACTGTTTTAGATCTGACCTTGATTTGAGGAATGAATACTAAACCATTTAAGTACATAAATTAAATTCAATTTAAAAATGTGAATCTTATTTCCAAAACATTTGTCTAGCTGGCTCTGAATTACAAAGCTAAAGAGGAAGGGCACCTTTATTTTTATAGCTACAAAACAGATTTCAGAGAAGGAAGGAAACAGATATATATAAGAACAGTATGGAAATTGGCAGTTATGAAGAAAATAAAGAGTAGAATTTTATATTAAATTTCTGATCAAATACCTAAACCCTAATCACTGATTCATGTAAATCTGAAGTTAAAAAAAGTATATAAAAATACTAGTCAGAATTAGTCAGTATTTCTTCAGGTGTTTAGGTGGAAATATCCGACTATCATCTCTGTGAGCAGGAACAGCTAGGATACATTAGAAGTGCTGTAAGTTTGGAAGCAGATTTTATTTTTACCTCTTTCTGAGCAATACCCATTCTATCCCTCCAATGCATCAACACAAGATCCACTTTCTCTTTGGCAAATTTTTCAACTTCTTTAGCAGCTTTTCCAGCTAGTCTTTGCCACTCTGGAACTTTAGTAAATTTTCCATACTGATCCTGTAAAATAATGTTAAAATCCATTATAGTCCTATTTGCAAATATATTTTAAAAATGTAAGTAAAGCTGAATCACACTGTTTGTTCTACATGATTAAACAAATATCGGATGTTAGAGTTCAATTAAAAAATAAGGTAAAAATTTCTACAAAAAAATTACCATTTTTTTAAGAAATCTTAATCTCTCTACTTAATTTTCAAGATCATTCCTTTCAGGGGAGTAGCAAATTGCAGGCAAAGTGAAGGTGGGTGCAGAAAGAGAAATGGGGTGAGGACAGGAAAAAAGAACACATATAAGACAGTATAACTACACCATATCTTGAAAGATGCTACATAATTTTCTCAAAGATAGCTCAACTTTAATAATTAAGATAGCTTTCTAAGAAAAGTCCAAAAAAAAAAAGAAGAAAAAAGTCCAACCTAAATTAATTTTTTCAATGTTAGTCTCATTCACCAAATTTATCAATTATATATTATGTGCAAAATATCACATTACATTTGATTATAAAAATATTCAATTCCTGAATGTGCCAATAAGCCTAGTTAGAGAAAAGATACAAAATTATTACTATTCATAAAATTAGACTGTAGTGATAGGTGTACAAGTCTAAATAATAAAAATTATTGAATTGTACATTTAAAACAGGTAAGTTTTGGGGGAAGTACATTTTATCTCATTCAAGCTGTTAATAATATATTTTTAAAACTACTATTATATTCAAGTGAATTTTTGGTTTGTTTCTTAAACTTTTAGTGTGTTTCAGAAGTGAAAAGATACTTAGGACAATCGTATTTTTTTCCTCCTTTTTAAAATTTTTACACATTATTTATCTGACATTCAATACTGTTTCATATTAATTTCATGTATACAGCACAGTTATTAGACATTTATATAATTTAAGACATGATGCCCCTGACTACCCTAGGACCCACCTGACACTATGCATAGTTATTACCATATTGTTGACTATACAAGTATTCTGTACCCTTTACTTTACATCCCCATGACTCCTTTGTAACTACCAATTTGTACTTCTTAATCCCTTCACCTTTCTCATCCTGCTCACCAAACCGCCTCCTCGCTATCACCCTGATAAATCTAGTGCTCATCTGACACTATACATATTTATTAGATTACTGACACTGTTTCCTTATGCTACACCCTACAATCCCATGACTACTGTGTAACGACAGGACGATCATATTTACCATTGCTATTTTCACATTGTCTCTAACATGCATCCGATCAGCATCCTTCTCAGGAACTGAATCTGAGCTGTCCAAGTACGCCAGCAAGCCTGGCGGCTAAAAAGAACGAACAAGAACAAGATAGAAAATTCATTTTCAAAACAACTGCACAAAACAAAATTTAGCCTTCAAAACCCAGAAACTACTATGATTTACTTACTGAGTAAGTATTACATGACAACTCCTATGGTAAGTATCTTTTAAATTAAAAGCAAACTTAAAAAAAAATTTAACAGTACAAATAAATTATCAATGAAATTTTATTGGGCGAGTATATATCTTTCCTGTTATTCAACTGACTTACCAAAATGCGTTTCAACAAGTTTGTTGCAGTTGCATTATCAGCTGTCCAGAGTCCCACTAAATGTCTACTTAGCTGTCTGAAAAAAGCAGACGTTGAGAAAGGTTTGCTGCTTTATTTCAGCTAGAACAGAAAGGAATTTTTAAAAACAAAATATCACATAAGAAATATGACTACAGTAAAAAAAATCATTCTGATGTTAAATATTTAAAATTAGTATTTTAATTTGGAAAGATGTATGAAATAGTAATTCAAATGTTGCTAAGATTTTAGAATTTTCTCCAAATTAAAATGCTTCCCTGATAAACTCACTGATTTTCAATGGACCTGAACATGAAGATGTAGGTTCTTACCCCAGTTAAAGGCAGTGGGGGAAATTCAACTTTATGCTATTAGTTTGGACAAGGCTTGACATACTGAACAAATAATAATTAAATCTGATGGTATAATTGGTTTGTATACAAATCCTGACATAGTGATCCTAGTATTTTGGCATTCTCTGGAATTCTGGAAAGACAACAACTGCATGTTCTAATATAACCTTTCTCGCAAGATCAGAGCTAGGAAATATTTTCAGTTTTGTAGTTTGGACAAAGACGTAAAGCACCTGAAGCAAATTACTCTACCTATCCGACTTCTGAGTAAAAAGCATATTTTAGTTCAAAGTGAAAATCTAGATCCATGTTGAATCTGATTTAGTAATTAATTAGTATTAATCCTCATGACATTTGTCTCCTAACCTGGAAGCTCCTCATAAGCACAGAATACACCGAGGTGTCAAAAAAATATATACACATTTTAAGCGACGTTATCTATATATTACTTTTTGAAGTTGAATTGAATTACAGTAGCAACGTGTAGTATAACGTTTGCTCAAAGATGGCATTTTCTTTGACAGGACAGTCAAAGAAAATGGCAGAAGCATGGTTGTCATTCCAGTAGTACAAGACCATTTTGAAGTGGTATTTTAAATTCAAGAATGTTGTTTGAGTTTGCCCGTTGTTCTCCTGACTTAACACCCCTTGACTTCTACCTGTAGAGGACCTTAAAGGATGTGGTGTACCATAGAAAACCAGCTACCCTGGAGATACTTGGGGAAGAAATTGAAATGACACATGCAGCAATACAAGTGGACACCTTGATCAACGGTCCTCAAGCAGTTGTTCGCTGTAATCAGAAGTGTCTGGACACTGATGGCAAACACTTTGAGCACTCCTTGTAATCGCAGAAGTCAAATGTGACTTGTTTTCATTCTTTGTTATTAGTATATATCGAGTATTACAATTTTAATACAATATTTTCCTTTCTTAAAATGGGAAACATTTTTCTGGCACCCTCTGTATTTTCTCACCATTGCCCATTGGTGCTTTGGTAGGATTTAATTGCTATTTGCTACAATATAAGAATGGGCATGAAACCTGTAAGGGAAATAACCAAATAATCATCTATAGTCATGTGTATTTATACATGTTACATTCCCAGAAGAAAGTAGTTTAATAAAAAAGTACAAATTATACTATGTCACCAAAAAAGTGAAAACTACTGAAACGGTTCATTCTGTGCCTATTTGAAAGCTAACATATCGAAGTAATTACACTTGTAATTTCCTTCACTGGCATTTGGTAGGTGTATCAATGACTCTTAAACAAGCTTTAATTATAGATAAGAGAGATATTTTATAATAGCAATTTGTAAAAGATAAAGCAGTGCAAATGAAAACTGGTATTCTATTATAATTTGACAGCTTTTCAATATTGTGACTAATCACAGCAGAAAATATAACTGATTATAATAAAGAACACAACAAGTAAATGTCTAACATGGGCTTTTAATGGAGTAAGAAATCAAATAGTCTATTGTAATGAAATATGATGTCTAGCATAGCTAATAAGGCAGTATACCAAGGAAATACCCTTCCTCTTACACCTTTTTGTCCTCTCAGGCAACATAAAAGACTACTTTTGTGGCTAACATTTACAAGTGAGAGATGCAGATAGCTTCTTATAGTAGCATAAAGAGCAGAAACCTACTGGCAAGACAGCATACTAAGACAGCCAGTAACTGGATGTAGGTGATGAAGAAAAGACATTTACAGTATTACAAATCAATGTGTTATTATTTTAAAAGTCAAAAAGAACATGATTAAAATATTTATGATATATATATTTACCAACATAAGTCATGAGTCATGGTATGCTAAGGATATCTGAAAGAGTCACGTATTAGGAATCATAAAGAAAGTTTAAAAGGGCTGGAATTCATATAAACTGGAGTAAATAAACAGATTTATATCTTTCCTTATAGTTAAATTATTATTATAAAAGATGAAAATACGCTGAAGTTAAAACTGTATAAGTACAAGAGATTTAGGACAGGCCTGGGTTAGGGTGGTTAGATTATTAGGTTTTCTTTATTCTTAAAGTCAAGTACCTAACTAATTGAAAATATTTAAAAATTGATTATGCAAGGTTTTCACATGGGGTCATCAGCATGCAGGATGGTCAAATGGAAGTATAAGGAGAAAAGCCTGGGCATGTAATTCTAGTTCCATAAGCTTCTAGGCACTATTTTTCCATGTTCTAGTCCCCATGACTGTGGGTGTGGAGTCTAAAAGGATAGTGGGGGTGGGGGTGGGGGGGTGGGGAGGAGAGTGGGAAGCAAATACAGCTTTATTTTTTCCTCCCAAGTTATCCAGGGGCAAGGACAATGATCATTTGTGCACAATCCTTCTGTAAGCAAAGGAAAAGGAGAACGAGGTAAATTAAAAATAAAAAATGAAACATCTGTGAAATTCAAACACTCAGTTTGTTTTACGTAATATCTGAAGCCATTCCCTAAATAGCAAGTTAATTTATAGCAAATTAAATTTAACCTACCTATTTGTAAGCATCCTTTGATCTGAGCTTATTGTAAACATCGCAGTATGCAAGTGTCGAGGTAAGGCACCTTCACTTAGGGCCAGCTCCTGCATTTTTGTAGCAATTTCCTTGTCACCTTCCTTTGGAAAAAGGGTAAGATGATCCCTAAAGCAGCAATCTAAAGCAAACTATCCTAATTTTGTAGAACTAATTTTACATCTCTAGAAAAAAAGGATTATTCAGTATACAATAAAAATTAAAAATACAACTTCAATTTCCCCCAAATAACAATTTTTAAAATATTATTTGCCTTTGGAAAGAAGTTTTTATGTTTCCAAATTTACCTTAGAATTATGCTTTGTTTAATATCAAAATTATCTTCATTCCCTGAGCATATACTAGCCAACAAAGGGGAAAGGTGACACAGGGAAATCAGCAATTTCTTCCAAAGGTATCTGCAAACCTGCCTTGCTTTTGTTATTAGTGATATATTCACTTTCATGGTAAACACAAGTCTTTACTTTTTTATAGAATGATGTGATATAGAGATAGTTCTTTTTATTGTGATTTTACTTATATGGACTCATTTTGGCAGATAGGACAGAGAGGGCTAATCAAAGGTAATCACAGAACTATAAATTAAACAAGTAGTGTGATATTTAAGACAATCTGTTGAAAAGTAAAAATGCTCATGTTACTGAAAAAAGTACAAGTATGTAATACAACTGAGTATGTAGTATGTATACAAATATATACATAGTATCAATACACATATCATTTGGACAAATATGTAGTATATATAAAAATATATACACAGTATGTATATGTACATATATGATTGGAACAGTCTGAGAGGAAATTTACCAAAATGCTAATAGCAGTTATCTCTAAATGGTAAAAAATACAAGTGATTTATTTTTATTTATTCCTTCTATTTTTTTCTGACTATCCCAATGTTTCTTCAAAGATCAATTACTGCTTTTACAATCAGAAAAAAATAGTTTGAGATACTTGCCAGGATTTCAGTGTAAATAAATAAAGTCTTCCTTACACAGGCATCAGTTCTTGTCACTGGCTATGAATCTGATATATATGGCTTGCAGAGAAACCAAAAGTCAGCATATTGGTTATACCTGGCACTCAACAACTATTTCTGAGTGAATGGCAATACAGTGGTGGAGCAGGGTCAGGAATACACTTTTGTTTGATCTCTTGATCCTAACTGTCCTTGGCTACTGCAAACTCTGTAAATGAGAGACGTGATACTTACTTTGGAAACTAAAATGAGCATATAAACCCCATTAGCTAGAGAGGGAAAATTAGCTTTAGTTGTATATACACAACAAAAATGCAAATAAACTCTAAGTGTTCCACCAGCTTAATACCTATATGTAATTTTTAACAGCTACTTAACTCTATGATTATTATTTAGCTACATAATATTTATGAGCTACACTTGTTGAGTTTTTGATAAAAGGGGCACTCTATTTTATCCAAATTACCACACAACAAAAGAATATAAGAATTCAGAAGTCATTTAGATTGATGTCATTGTAAACATCCAGTATGCAAGTTGACATTCAAAGCCATGATCTCAACTTCTAAAAAATACAGAAGGTTAAAGCAATTATCTCAGAGAAATAATATCCTATTTCTGATAATATCATGTCCTAATCTCTTAGGGGTTAATTACAAATTCACTTTAATATAACAAACTAATTTTTGTTATCATTCTTATTTGATACCACTTTGCTATAAAATTCTATTAACAGATTTCTATGTAACTTCAGTACCTAAAGATTTCAATACCATCACAACTCTCTAAAAAAAAAAGTGATAAAGAACTCCAAATTTTAATTCTCTTTAAATAAAACAAATAGCATAGGAAAAGAAAGATTTATTTGCTTTAAACTCACTTAAGAACTTGAAGCTCTTAGTTTATTATTCAGAATTGTTTCTGCCACTCTTTTAAAACTAATATCTGAATAAAGATTTAATATTACTTTCCTTACACAGAAAAACTGCATGCTTTCCATAAAAAATTTAATTGTCAGCTTCAATTAAAATGGCCAATCAACATTCAAGTTTAAAATTTCAAAATTGTTCTCTTACCTCTATTATTGCCTTCATAACCAATCCAGCTCCCTTTATAATTGCCATGGAAGGATGCTTTAAAATAGGGTGAAAACAGTATCAAAGAATAAAATAATTTTATTCCAACATACTTTTTGCTCTAAGGAAGATATATAATAAATCAGTAAAAGATACACCTCGAAGAACAGTTTGGAAAACTTTAGGTATTCTTACAATGTATAGTCTCACAGATACTTAAAACATAAAAGAGTTTACATTAATAGGCAATAGCTGACACTTATTTCAATAACAGTATGAATTATATTTATTTGAATGATAATTACATATTTGAATTATATCAAATATTAAAATAGAATTATAATATAAATATAAAATTAAAATATCACATACGTATACACACATATACACATAAAATACTACAGTAGCATATGAAATCATAAATGTTTTCAAATGTTTATGAACAGCCCTGCTAAAACTCATCTTTTATTTCAGAATTTGTAAAGACAAGGGAACTTTGAGCCCTCCACAGAAAAAAATGAGCTTTTCACCACTGCAAAGATAGCAGAGATGGGCAATGGAATCAAAAGAGTGATTGAAATCCATCAACAGAGCTCTACATGAAATACCAAGAAGGCTGTGGCATTAAATGTCCTAATATGATAATGTACTAGGCTGTATTTATTTATCAACATTACTACGGAAGCACACATGTATTATTTTTAAAACCAACGCAAAAAGTGGTTCTTAGTTATCTGATTAAAAAAAATACAAGTTCTCACCTGAAAGAGTTTAAAGAGGGTTCTTCCATTGGAGGCTACCATTTCTAAGAGCATGTCAAACTGCTGCCCTTCCGTTGTCTCACTATATGGAGCGCAGAGGGCAAAAGTAAGGAAGTCCAAGAGTGAACTAATAACTAGGGCACCAGTACCATGATCCTGAAACAAAGTAACATATTGCCTTGACTTAGTACATAGAGCTTCAATGAAAACATAGCAATAATGTGTTTCTTTCTGTTATTCTATATATTAGAAGTAAACATTTAATTTCCCAACAAGAGGCTCATAGTTTGAAGTAGTACTTGTTTTACTAATGTAGAAATGCATTGCTTACCATATCTCAAAGGGAAAATGATTAAAATTCAAATTTCTAGAGAAGAAACTCTTCCAACATGTATAATTAAAGTTAATGTGTATTTGTATTAAAAGCAGTATTTCTCAATACTTGCAAAACTGACATTTTGTTCATGTTCCTTCTAAGATGCTATAGATTGCCCATTTCCAAAACTGTTAACCAGTGACTGAAGAACAAATTTTAGGCTTATTTATTTTTTTTAGAATAGCTTATTTAATAATAACACTTGAAAAAAAAAATCTGAAATCTCATTCTAAAAATCTAAAGACTTTGCAACCCATCCTACCCAGATAAATGGATATAGTCCTAAAACAGAATATTTCATTATTAGTGACCAAGGTGAACTGTGACCAATACTGACCAAAGCTGGGAACTACAATTAAAAAAAAAAACCAAAAACTCTTCATGTTGCAATTCTGGAATACTTCCCAATAACGTATGCCATCTCTCATTAAGACAAATTTAATTATGACTTACCACATGGGAATTAAATTTCTCCAGTAAGTCTTCCAGAAACTTCTTTGAAGAGAGAAGAGAAGCTTTGTTTAGCTGTTCTTGTCTTAAGTCATAGTCATCATGCATGGGCTATTGAGTAAAAACAGTGATAATACATGAGCATTCCCATGTGCTGGCATTATACAAGTCATTTATAAAGCACTCTCTAAACACAGAAAGAACTGATAAGACAAGAAGACAGAAGTGATGATTTCCCTTGGGTGTGATGAGACTGCATAACTTGCCCATCAAGTTACCATGGACAGAATTGCACAGGTACTCCCTCAAGTCACAGATCTTCTTATAAGGCAAGTAACATCCATTCCCACTCCCCCAATTTTACATTTTAATTTGAAATAAAACTTAGCATCGAAAAGCAAGTACTAAAATTCACAGCAAATACTTCTTTTTCTCACGGTGATTCTCTTTTGACTTGGGATAACAGAGTGTAAAAGGATTCCAGAATGATAGTTAAAAGTAAAGATAACATCCTAATTCTGCTACTGACTACAGCTGACTTTAGGCAAGGTTAATTACTTTAACTCTCAGTCTCATTTGCCTCAGCTGTAAAGCAGAATAATAGTAGGTACTTGGTGTCATAGGACTATTATGAATCTTAATGAAATAATCCATGTAAAACACATAGCCAAAACCCAATAGGTAATGAGGGTTCAATGTGCTTGTTTCATACTACTGGTATTGTCTATTTATTCCACTAATTCTTTTAATGGATTTTATTAGTAGTAAAGATAATAAAGTTCACTTTGGGGAATAAATGCATGGTTATATACATGTGACTACATACATTATTCTATACTACTGTTTGCCTAAAATATAAGAAATAAAGTACCATATACTATACAAAATTCAGTAAATCAGACATTTCAAAGTTATACTAAACAATTGCTTCTCACCTCATATAAGCTGTAGCCAAATTAGAGCATTACCTCTCAAAGAGCTTTCAAATATGCCTTGGAATCCTTATGTGATAATTTCATCTACCTGCCTCTGACTTTACCTGTAATCTACTCTCCACATACCACCATGAGCTTTCTAAAATTCAAACTTCACAGACTACTGCTCCCCTGTTGAAAAAATTTTCAATTGTTCCTTACTAAAAGATTAAAAAAAAAAAAACTAGCTTTTTAGTCATAAAAAGCCTTTTGTGGATGCATGGGATTACAAATTAGAGCTAGAGATATATGTAGAGACAGTCATAAAAAGCCTTTTGGGGAGTTCCCTGATGGTGTAGTGGCTTAAGGCTTCAGCGTTGGCGCTGTCGGCACTGCGGCCTGGGTTCGACTCCCAGTCAGGAGCTACCCACATACCAAAAGGCAATAAATAAATAAATAAATAAATAAATAAATAAATAAATAAACAGCAACTTTAAAAAAAAAAAAAAAGCCTTTTGTATGAGACACTCTCTATATGCATCTCTAGCTGTAACTCGTAATCCCATGCATCCCCAATACTCACCCTATGATCTAGTCGCATTCAATTATTTGTGGCTTCCCAAACATGCCTTTGGATATGCTATTACCCCTCCCAGGAAAGTTGGTTTACAGCTGGAAAAAACTTGCCTGTCCTTCAAGATTCAGATCAAGTTTAATTTAATGTCTTTCAGAAAGATTAGCCTAGAATCTTTGATCTTCCCCTTACCACACCACCAAAATTAAGTGCTACTTTTTAGGGATTTCATGGTCCCTATGACTTTACATTGCATACATTTGCTTTTCTTACCTGATTTTAAAGAAGGATGAAATTTTGTCTTAATATCTTTGTATTTCTAGTACATAGCAGTGTCTAATTTATTGGATGCACTAAGCAAAAGTTTATTTGAATAAATAAATGGCTAAGAGCAATGTAGGAAACACAGAAACACTGAATTTCATTGGCAAAATGAAAATCAGGGTTTATGGAAATTTAAACCATCAGTCAAATTCCTTTAAAAACCAGTACTTACACACATGAGGGCACAGAGCATATCAACAGCTGCATGGATTACTCCATTGTTGCTCCTTTTGAGTGCTTTTACTACCTTCACTCCTAGACGCTCCCGAAACCTTGGGAACAAGCCAGCATATAATGGCAATATCAGAGCATTATTTTACTACTAAAATATAAGTCGACCTAAGTGTCCATTGCATTACTACAGTAATTACATATTTTGAATCTCACCTCTAGAATGTATCAGTTTTCATAATCTTTTCCTTTGAGAGGCAAGGTTTTCTTTAAGGTTAATTAAAACTAAAAGGCATGTAATCTCTCATTCAAATGCACTAAAACAAGAGTCAGTAATATTACAGGCGAGTATGATACCAATACCCCTTCAGTTCCACTCACCTTCCTTTTTTATTTCTCATGAATAAGAACTACCATATCACCATATAAAAGGTATCAGGTTCAGTCAGCTATAAAGAGGTGAATTGTTGAATACCTGTTATTTTGAATTGTTCAAATTCTCTAAAAGAAGCTATGTTTCAGAAGATAACTTACTTTGGAAGCTGAGTAAAGGCTAGAAAACCGGCTTTGGAAGCCACAAGCCTCCTCACAGCCTGGAACTGACTCTCAAGTTCTGCATTTGAAGCAACAACATCTCCCTCTTGGGACAACAATGCTGTTATGGCATTATTGATCAGTTTCTCTTTGTTTTCTGAGAAGAGACCCTAGGTGAAAACAGATTATTTCAAAAAAGTTTCCAGACCAGAAGTTAAGGACAACAAAACAATTATGATACAATTTATCTTACATCCTGTGTTACTGCATGCAGAACTCCACTATATGAAATATTAGCATTGAACCTGAATACAGCATCTGCAAAGTTGCCATCTGTAAGATGAAAAAGTTAAAAAAAGATTTAGAAATTTGTATTTCTAATTCTTAAATTAAGCAGATGGACAGAATGCAATTACATTTAAATCAATACTTACTTGGAGGTGTAGCCAGGAATCTGAGGTGAAGGCTCTCTACTTCCTCATCAACAGGCATGCTAAGTAGTCCCCATCGCTGACCTTTATGGGTTGATGTCATTTTTACACAAACATCTCTATTACCAGAGGCTCTTACTCCATCCAGCAAACTTGCCAATAAGGAATCTCTAAGCAAGTTTAAAAATAAAAAGGTTTTATGATTGATAATTAAGGGAAATTTTGATTCAAAATGCAACATTGGCCCTTTAAGCACGTAAGCTGGTCAGAGGAGCACTCTGGGTACAAGGGGAAGCACAAAATCACAGGGGCTTCAGGAGAGAGCCTGGAATTCCAATACCAGCCTCTTCACTTTGTTGTTACATACTTCGTACAAGTTGCTTAAGCACTGTACCTTTAACAATTTTCTGATATTTATTTTATGGTTACTTTTTGAACAGCTTTACTGAGATATAACTAACAAACCACAAAATTCACCTAATTAAAATACAGTTTGATAATTTTTAGTAAATTTATACTGTTATGCAATCATCACTTCAACCCAGTTTTGGTACATTTCCATCACCCCATGAATGGGCAGAGCACAAAGGATTTTCGGGCAGTGAAACTACTCTGTATGATACTGTAATGACGAATATATGTCATTATACATCTGTCCAAACCTATAGGTTCATCAACTGTGTCAAATATACCACTCTGGGGTGGGGGGAATGTGCTAGTGGGAGGTGGGGGAAGGGGAGTAGGAGGTATATGAGAGATCTCTGTACCTTCTGCTCAATATTGCTGTGAACCTAAAACTGCTCTAAAAAATAAAGTCTATTAAAAAAAACATTGATTGAAACAAAATCATGATATGTAGCCTCATGTGTCTTGCTTATTTTACCATGTCTTTAAGTCTCAGTCCTTTTTGTTGCTGAGAAGTATCCCATTGTACGGACGCACAGCATTTCTGTCTATCCGTTCATTCACTTGGTGATATATATGTGGATTGTTTTTAGTTTGGGCTATTATGAGTAATGTTATTATGAACATTCACATGCAAGTCTGTGTGGGCATATGTTTTCATTTCTCTTGGGTAGATACTTAGGAGTGAAACTGCTGGATCATATATGTTTAATCTTTTACAAAACAACTGAACTATTTTATTATTTTACATTCTCACCAGCAACGTATGAGACAGTTCGAGTTTCTCCACATCTCTGCCAACAATTGGCACTGCTAGTCTTTTTAATGTTACCACTTGTAGTGGATATGTAGTAGCTTTAATTTCTTTACCTAATGACTCATTTTTTTTTCCATGTGTTTATTTACTATTCATAGATCTTCCCTGGTGAGATGTCTCTTTGAATGTTTTGTTTATTTAGTATAAGAGTTCTTTATATATTCTGGATGCAAGTCCTTTATCAGCTGTATGTTTTCCAAATATTTTCTGTCTGTGGCTTGTCTTTTCCTGTTTTTATGGGCAAAGTTTTAAATTCTGACAAAGTCTCATTAATCAACTTTTTCCTATTATGAATTATGCTCTTGGTATTTTATCTAAGAAATCTTTTCCTAATCCAAATTCACAAAGATTTTGCTTTACTTTCTAAATGTAAGTTTATTGGTGGTAATGCACCTTCTTCCTAGTGCTACCATTAAACAGTATAATGTACATAAAGCTATATAATATACATGACAAACTGTAAGTGCTGAAATTCTTCCTCTGATCAGAACACCTGCACTATTTTTTCAGAAGTTCTCTTTCTTGAATTCAGGATGTTCTGTTTAAGATGCCATTTTTTTTTAAACCTTAGATCAAAAGCTTTCTAAGGTAAGAAACAGTTACTGGTAGTTACTGGTCATACTGCAGGAAGTATAAATATTTCAAGAAGGCTGTATTATAAATAGTGGCAAAGTGTCCAAGAACTGTATCAACTAACTTTTAAAAACAGAGTCAGTCGTGATCTATTTATTGAAAGAACTGCCTGGAATGCAAACACTGCCAATCCCACGACAGTGGTTTAGTATATAAAGGGAGATCCAGTCACTCACAGTAGAACAAAACGGTAAGTGCAGTCAACTTACAGGAGAAGTTTATGAGCTATGGCATCTAACAGATTTTCACATCAACAGCCAAGTCACAATAATATAAAAATATGCATTTTCCACTGAAAAATTAGTAACTAACCTAATTAACACTAACTCATAGAAATCTAACTTTGAGAGGAGAATTTATATTAAAGTAACTTGCTGCTGCTACCTAAACAATTTAACAATGAAAGTAGCAGATACCATTTTAAAACATATTTTAAAAGCATAAGTTTCAGAAAATACACTTTATTTTCATCATTTTCATTTAAAATCAAGTTACCATATTTATTCTCTTTAGGAATTTAAAAACTGGGAAATGGTCATTTTAAATATACAATAAAATAATGCCATTTCCTAATTACATAATTTAAAGTTTTTTAAAAAAAAAATCTTTGTTTTTCCTTTGATAAAGCACTTTGCCTTGCACATATTAGGATCTCAAAAGCTTAATGAATTTTAAAAATACCTCTCTGTTGAAGAGTATTTCCGTATTTGCCCTTTTATAAATTCAATAGTAAAAAGTTGTGGATTTTCCGAGTCACAAACCAATGCAAATACCTAATGAAAACAAAAAGTAAGTTCAACAAAAGATGATTAGTTTTATGGCAGTTCATTAGAAAAACCACATCACTGCCACAAAACTCAATATTTAAAAACATTACTTATTTACAGTATCAGAATTTTCATAACAATTGTTAAACAAAAAGTGCCATTCATTGTATACTTGGGAAGTAAATTTTGAAATATTCAATGTTCTAGAGATAAATTTAATGTGAAGAATTAAATACATATTCTTTGTTTCTCATTCTTTAAGAAGTTTATTCTCATTTGCCAATGGGAAGAAATCTGATTTAAGTAAGTATTAATGAGGAGTTCCCTGGTGGTGTAGTGGCTAAGGCTTCGGCGCTGTCAGCGCTGCAGCCTGGGTTCGATTCCCAGCCAGGGAATTTACCCACATAAAAAAACAAAACAAACAAACAAAAAAAACTTGTAAGTTAGTATTAATGAAACTTACTTCTCCTAAAGGCTTCAATGTTGCAATATTATAGGTTGCTGGATCACGTTCTACTAAACATGTTTCTGTAAGTGCCAGAACTCTTTTTACAGGTTCCTTCAAACAAAATTGAGACATTAAAAAGTTTCTGAAGAAAAATGTCAAAATCAGGTGAACAAATTTTTATTTTTAATGCATGTGACTTACCGAATGTCTTGGTGAAATTTTTTGGACTACAAACTCTGCTAAAGATGTGATGGATTCATCAGTGCTGTACTTTCCAAAGCGGAGATTCAAATACTGCTCAAATTCCAAAGGTTCTTTTCTGATCCGCAATGAAATGCCTATGTAGTTACCAGCATGATCTATTGCACTTTTGATAATTTCTTCTCTTTGCTCTGATGCAAATAAATGCTGCACAAATTTTGAAATTTAAAGTCAGGGTTGAAATAACTAAAATATAACCACACTGAACTAATAGGAAAGAGACTGAAGTAGCAATTCTAGAGAAAAACAGGTAGTTGATCTTATCAGAGGTAAATAAGCAATATGTTGTGGTAGAAACTCTTATTACTAAATTAAAATCACAAAATCTACAGTACAGAGTCTTGCAAATAACTCGCTGAGTGAAAACTATAATTACTCTAGTAAGTGGTTATAAAAAAAATTAAAACTACTATATATCTAGTCAGGTTCTCATTACCATAGAGAAAAATGCATTTGGGGGATCTTCAAAAGGGTCCCAAGGGACTCCAGTCAAGTCCAGGTGGGGGGGGGGGTTACTCTCTGGGCAAGATTACAGTTTCAATTGTCGTATTGATTTAATCTGTTTTCATACAGCAGGCTTCCTTGAAAAATACCGTAAAGATTGTTTAAATGTTTACAAAGTCATCAGCCTATGGATATTACAAACAAACCCCCCAGGAGTATATTTATTACAAAGGATAAGAATAGGGTCTTGTTATTTGCATTTGGTGCCTAGAGGCCAGAAATGCTAATTGTCCTGCAAAGGCAGGAGAGTCCCACACAAGAAGGAACTGTCCTGCAGAGATTGCCAGTAGCTCCTCTACTGAGAAACACTAGATCAGATCATGTTTGAAAACCTCGTTTTATTTCCAGCAGCTTATCACAGTTACTATGGATGCAGAAGTTAACAGATAAGGATTTGATGAATGACACTGTCATGCTATTATATTTGTAGTGAGTTGACTCATTTAAGCTAGTGTCTTTTAAAAGATAGCATATGCTTATAAAGATGATTAAAATCAAAAGTGCTTGATGTCATTAAGCAATAAAATATGTTGGCAATTGAGGAGTTATCAAAATTCTCATCCTTGATGTTTACACATATGCGTAATTCAAAGCTTGGTTGAATTACTGTGATATAGTTATCCTGTTAAGGTCTACAAGGCCATATTCCTATAATTAGGTATGTTTTCCACCAAAGGGTTAATCATTACAAATTTCCAATGTCTAGGGAAGAGACAAGCCTTTGGACAACACTACCACAGGAGGCTTTAGGCTGCTTGAGGGTGGAAAAGGGAACTAATTTTCTCTTTGGGCCTTCATCTTCTGGATCTAGATTCAGAGGTAACATGTTACCTAGATGAGGGACACTAGGGTGATATTCATTGCCTGGATAAAGAGTAAAATCTTGATGGAAAAAGGCCTACTGTTTTGAAGAGCTAACATATTTTGCAAATCAGATTTTCTGCCTCTCCTTTCATTCTTTTTACTTCCCTTTTGATACCTTCTAGCCCAGGCATGTCCAACCTGTGGCCTAGGATGGCTTTGAACATGGCCCAACACAAACATTATGAGATATTTTTGCCACTTTTTTTTTTTAAAGCTCTTCAGCTATCATTAGTGTTAGTTTATTTTATGTGTGGCTCGGTAAAATCAAAAGGTTGGACACCACTGTTTTAGCCTCTTATGTATTTAAAAGTTCCAGGCTTGCCCTGGCTCTGTGACCTACAAAAGGATAATTTGTATACAGAACACCAAATCTTGGAGTAATTACCCAGGCCACTAAGGTAGCTAAAGCTCAAATGAGCCTCACCATGTGAAAACTCTCTTTACTGCTCTTCTTTGAGATGTGGGGTTTCATTAAGGAAGGCAGGGCATTTTTTATTTAAAAAAAAAAAAAAGATGGTTACCACCTATAGCTCAGATTAACAATCAGGGTCTCAGCATCTCAAATGGCTTCTGCTGTACACCACAATTTACATGTGATTCAGAATCTCAAGAAAAAAACATGAATTTCAAATCTGGAGTTTCAATGAATACTCAGACTTTAGATTATACAAAGCTGGGTAAAAGAAAGAAGACTATAAAAATAAGAGATTTTACATTATTTTTTTTAAGTAAGCTTAGAAACTGTCAGGTAAAACATTAATACCAATGAAGACAACTCTAACTACCACTTACTGAACACTTAAGCCAGACACTGTGTTAAACATTCTACAAAAAATATCTCATTGATTCTCAAAACTACAACAAAGAAAGCCTATGACATATACATTAAATCTCCTCATTTTAGAGAGCTGCAATTTGGTATTCAAGCTCTTTGGTATCAAAGCCTGAACTCTTAGTTCCATACTTCCTCCCAAAGGACTCACATGAAATTTCAAAATGAAGGGTAAAAACACTGTCTTCCTTCAAATGGGCACATACCTTTTTAAATGACTCTTTAAACATCAGTACTTACCAATCTACTAAATCCTCCATAAAGTATACAAAACCCTCCTTGATAATCAGAGAGATCTACAAAGCCTTCAATATTTCTATAGTCATAGGAACAAAGGACTCTGTTGGTTGCAGGATTAACTTGGTCAAAGCCTCCAGGAGTTACTTCCAAAATGACAGGTTTTCTTGTATCACTCCAGTGATGCTTATAGCAGTTATATCTCTAAAGAAAAATAAAATTAATTTTAGGTTCATACACACAGACACACACACACTTACCATAAAGTTACATTTAATGTATCAGTCAATCACCACTGAAACCACCAAAACTCTGAACAATATTATAAATATTTAGAGCTACTATCCAAATTGTTAAAAACATTATTAATTTTAGCTATTTGGAGGTTTCTGTTTATTTAACTAACCCTTTCACTGCATTGACTTCAAATTTTTTTTTTTATGTATCAGAAAGCCAGAGTTGATATTTTGACTCTTTTATGCATTTGATAACATTTTGAGCTGCTTTGTACATAAATGACATTATTTTTATTTTAAATTTGTTATATGGTAATAAATTTACCATTACATTGAATTTTAGCAAAAAATACTCAAAACGTACTAAGTGGAATCGATTAAAGTATAGATAAATTAGAATCTAATTGATGACATAAAAAATGTATTACAAAATGTTACACAATATGGCATAGAAAACACTTTTGTTGTTGATAGTGCAAGCCCTAGAAAAACGTATTTAAAAATCCTGTAAATGGAGAGAAGTCCTTGAAACAG
Source organism: Lyroderma lyra (assembly GCA_004026885.1). Classification (NCBI taxonomy): domain Eukaryota; kingdom Metazoa; phylum Chordata; class Mammalia; order Chiroptera; family Megadermatidae; genus Lyroderma; species Lyroderma lyra. Next base: position 146,857 of record PVJL010003139.1, read on the forward strand.
TTTCACACTGAATAACAATTTTACAATAATTACAGTATTTATACTATATGTAAATATAGTTAAGGTGGTACACTTTATTAAAATGATACACTGAAGCATAAAATTTCCTATTGTTATTCATTCTTGAAAAACAGAAATATAGAAGGAAAAACTTTTCTAGAGGGAAAAGTTTTTTTTTGAGCTCATGAGCTAAACTCGAGCACTGCAGTAAGCGGATGGAAATACTCATTCAGATCTATCCAAACTTCACAGCAAAAATGGTTAAGTATGTTCACTCTAACTAAAGACAATATACCTTTTTTAAATTAACAAAATTTTGGATTACAATATTTTGTAAATGAGTTTTAAGTCACTCTCATGCGAATCTATACAAAGGAAAAAAAAAAGAAAATGCTAAATGGAAATGTTATTCTGAAAGAGTTTTATTGGGAAAAAGATTTCAACTTTTGCTGATGGATTATTTTAATTAAGTTAAATCCAGAAAAGAGCTGGGTAAGTTACAGTATTCAATTTAAACAACCTGAACTACTTCAGTATATTAATATAAATTTGCATTCCATACCCACAACAAAGCTGAAACCTCTGTCTGACCTTAGGACTTTCTAATCACCCCAATGGAAAGTTATCTTTATGTATAGAGTATTAATTATGAATACAAAATGGACTCTAATAATTCTGATAATTATGTCAGTCACAGTGACAGTCCTGCCAGTGCATCACGTGAAGGTTGTACCTAGTGAACACCCTGTCCAGATAACTCAAGACGGAGGGTGGAGTGTGACCATCTGGACAGCGGACTGCAGGTGAGGTTCATCAGATTGCAAATGGGTGCACCACACCCAGTCTTCAGCATAAAATGAGAGCTCTCTGATGGCTCATCCCTCAGGCCTCCACCAGCTGACAGAGCTGACAAGCCACACCCTGATGGAGCCCTTGAAGCCTTGCCTCCTGACTGTCTCAGCAGCCCAGACTGACTCTGGACATTCCGCACTTGAGTACCATAGGGACTCTCATTGAACATCGGACTCTCTTCCATCCTTCTTTCGGAAGACTTTGTTGCTTTGTCTAACCCTACTGCTTACAAATCTTTATGACCTTCTTGTGTGGAAATGCTCTACCTAGACTCCCCTCTCCCTCAACTATTGGAGGCTATCCTCTGGCCAGAGCCTTGGTTAATGACCATGGCAAACCGAGCCAGTAGGACTATATCCATAGCTTTGTTTTGATAAAGTCTGACATTGTAGAAAGACACAAACGTGAGAGACTGCTATTATGATAGTCATGTACTGCTCAGATACTTTACAAGCTTGATCTTATTAGCAAGTAAAACTCCATTTAGACTATAAAATTCTTTTGTAAAATACCTAGTATCAGAAATTATTAGAATTGTCAACATTCGTTTATTGTCAAGTTTCAAATTCTTAAAAAAAAAAAGGGTTTAGTTGAAGCTGCTAAACAAAATTATATGATACAGAAAAAACAATTTAAATACAAAATGAGGCATATAAGGATATATATGAGTATATAAGGATAACCAAGTGTCGTATGTGAAGCGAATATCCTTTTGTCCACAGGAAGTCCACAGTTTCCTACCCATCAACATGAAGAGGAGCGCATTTTCAGTTACAGGACTCCTAAGGTAAAAATAAATCAGTGGCTCAAGAGTACAACTATTTCTAATACTAAAATAAGAGAGAAATTCTCATGTGGGTGTTTACCTTAAAGAGAATAAGGCATTAAATCATAAACACCTCCAATAGCATCCAAACACTAAACCCAGCTGTGAAGTTCATCAGATCATATCACATCAAGTCCCCTCAGCATTACTGATCAATGACATCATACATATTATAGTTCCATAAAAGGAATTCTGAAGAAGGACAAAAGGATGTATTTAGAGCCTTGATTTCAGTGCCACAGCTCTCCAGGAGTAGGGGTTGAAGGGAAGCCACAAAAGTGGTGGTGTTTTTCCAAACTATGTCTATTTACACGTCCCCAACCCACTCTGCAGGATATTCTCCATTCCTCCCAGCAGATCATCAGCTGTCATAATGAGATATGCCCAAACACATCATTATTCCTCAGGATTGTGAAGGGCAAGAAAGAGACTTGAGAGACTCTGATTTAGAGTACATCTAGGAGCCATTTTCAAGATCTGAGGGCCAAATTCAACATATGCAAGTGTCGTGTTTAGCCAGCACAGTATTTAGGGGAGGAGGAGATGCTACTTATTCCTGATATACAATTGGTAGACTGTCCTTCAGGCAATCTTCTAGAAATAATTGTTTTTACCACAAAGTTTTGAAAAGTATTAAGTTGCTGAAGTTAACTGAAATAAAGAGAAGTTTATAAACAAAATCTATAAGAATGCTTTTGGAAGCAGTTGGTTTCCAAGTAGATGAGATATACAGAAAGTAACTGCTAACCTAAAATAAGCATACCTAATTATGATTTATAGAAATTTATCTATGGCTCAACAGCAACAAGAAATAAGCAGCTCACTAACTGCCATTAAACTATTTTAAATGGCTCAACTGCTTGAGTTAGATTAGTAAGCCTTCTGGGACACCGAAACAAGCAATAGAACATCCACAGATAGGACTGAGACATTTAAAAGACAGGGGAATGGTAGTTCCTACCTTTTGCGAGAAGCCTGAGTTCTGAACAGTGCTATTAATTTAGGCATTATTCTGTCCCCTCCACCTCCCAATTATAAAAGCATACCTTCTTGTGGGAAATAATTCAATATTTCAAGGGAGTGAAAAAAGCAGAAACCTCTATATCCTCACCTTAGAAATCTCTGATTTAGTTTAAATGCTGCTGTAACATGACTTAGAAAATATCTGGGAAGAGTTAAGAAGATTCCAAATAATTAATCATGACGTCCTCAAAGCTGTCAGTGTACCATGCAAAACTTCATCACCAGCCAGATCCGGTGCAAGAACATAATAAGACAGTTTCAATACACCCAAACCTTATAGCTTTAATACTTCTGAAATAGGAAACTCCTACACAAAACAACCACTGCATGTTCTAGCAAGTATTATCAGTAGTGTGATGCCTACTGATGCTGTTTAGAAGAAAGACTACCTAGGATGGTGACAGCATGTTTTTAATGCTCAGTAGTTCTCTGCCTGAAGATTTTTCACAACTACCAGCATTAACAGTCATAAATCTAATTCCCCATATCTGCATTTCCTGTTAAACTACATTCATCTTCTCTATCTCGTAGTATCAGAAGACATTAAAATTGTTTCCTTTTTTCTCTTTAGCTTTGCCAGAAAAGGAACACACATATCATGGAATGATTTTTAGAATAAAAGGCAACATTTAAATAAATAAAAAGACATTAATAAATGTTAAATACTTGCCCTTCCTGTGATTTTTCCTTCTGAAAAATCAGTTCTAAATCTCTGGAAGAGAAAATAACCGCAGTTAATGACAATAAACTGGTAGGGAAGAATCACAGACCAGTCCTTTCTATCCCAAACAAGAAAAATCCCACTTGGTAACCTTGATATTTAAAAAGTGTTATCAAAGTTATAGTTTAAGAATATTTCATAGAAAGTGTGTGCAACTTTATTAAAAACAAGATAGATTAATTAAATATATAATTGATTTGTTCTTATATACACTTAACAAGACTAAAAACTATCAAATATACAGGATTTTCTGGTCTTTCACTTAGAGAAAAGTGAAGGCTGCAGAGTACCAAGTTAAAGGTCACTAAGAAAAAACAAGCATAGTGGGAAGACAGGTTCTTTGAACATTAATTAATACCTATACTTTAAAAAACTGTTTCATTTAAAAAAAAAAAAGAGAAATTTAGTTTATTAACATGGAACTGTTCTTACCAATGCTTCTGTAAGAAGTTCTGTTCTGTGCTCTGTAGAAAATTTTAAAGTTTCTGATTTTTTTCCACTGCCTTTACGAAATGTGAGGTTGAACTCTGTTCCTTGTCCTCTTCCAACAGGGCTAATGCTGCAAATGTCTCCATAAGGCCACTACAAAAGTAAGGAATGCTTTCAACTGATGCTATGATATAATGAAATGCAACAATTATTTTCACAATCACCGATTAAATGAGAAAAATTTTACAAAATAATACCAAAGTCTAGAAGTTATGTCTTATAGTAATTTTATAAAAATTCTTTTAAAGGTTTTCAGTTATCAGAGTCAACAATTAAAAAAACTATCTATATTCCAATTTTAATGGTTAATGACATTACTCCAAAGCAACTAAAACACACTAAAGTGAAACAAATTGGTTTATAAAATTTTATAATTACCTGCAAATCTGTTAAAATAACAACAAAAACAACCCAAATCTGTAAACCATGACTAATTTAAATTAAAATAAACAAATATGTAAATATGTTAACTTATCCATGTTCAGGTTAGTCTTGACTTTATAATCAGTAATCCTACTTCTATGACAAGTATGTTCCAACCACTGCACTTGAGACTGCACCTGTCATTTATCTTATATGCTTGTATTACAGTAACAACATAGTCTTTAAAATTATAAAGAATATAGCAATTTTACACAAAAGAGATGGATTCAATCTACACTAACATATCACAAAGTTATGCCATTTAGAGCCTAGAAAAAAAGCACAGTCTCTTACCTCTCCAGCACTGACCATTACATAATATAAGCACAATATCCATCTCTTTCAGGTTTGACACTTCTAAAGTACTGATTTCAGGCCAGGGAATTATGGGTCATATCCTGACTTTTAAAATTCAAATGCCTTTCAAACAAACATCTAACAGCTTCTAACATGATTACCTGATTCGTTACTTCTAAAGTATTGGGATTATATGTAGTAATCGCATGGGTTCCAACTGAAAAGACACGCTTATACCTACAAAGAAAAACAAGTACTTAAATTTAGTCATAAATAAAATAAACATTTTGTAAGAAAATACAAAAAACCCATGGACACAATCAATAGTTTAATGTTTATTTGGGGACGAGTGGGTTAAGGAGGGGAGAAAGGGGAGGGGGTGGGAAGCTAAATATAAGGTGATGGAAAGAGAAGTCACATTAGGTGGTGAACTTACTATACATCAAGTTGACAATGCACTGTAGAATTGTATGCCTGAAACCTATGTAATCCTTGCTAACAGATGTCACCCCAATAAGTCTAACAATAAAAATGAATTAAAAAAAAAAAAAGAAAATACATATATCACTAAATAAACAGAAATGATGTGTTAGCTCATTAACGATGACTAAATATAGCTTAGTTTTATATTCTCACATTTTTTAATGTTCTAAAATGTTATTGGCATTAAAACCCACTCACCACTCATTTTACTGTGACCTAGTAAGATCCTTAAATAGAAAGGTATGATCTATACAATCTTTTGTTGTTAGTATGCATGAAGTTACGCAAAGAACTACATGAGGATCCCAAAAGATTCTAAATGAAAAATTTTTATTAAAAAAAAAAAAAGACACTGCACACTATTAATTCTTTCAAAACAGTCTTTTAACAAAACCATGATACAAAAGAAGAAAAAGCGATGGCTGCAAACTGGTCAGTCAGAGCCACATTCTGGAATCTTAATCATTTCTATTTAAGCAACTACCTATTACATTGAAGTGTTGCAATTTTATGGAAGTAGGAAGCCTATACCACAGACAAGCAATTTTCACTTCTCACTTTACTTCCTTCACTCAAAGTAACATCTCAAGGAGAAAAACCATTTGGATATCAGCAATCCTTTAGAAGAGAGAGACTTCATAATGGTCAAAGTGAAACTGAATTAGAAAAACTAATTTAAAACTAAAGAATTCATTCTTTGGAAATAAAATAATGAAACAGGTAAAACATTAGGTAGTCTAAGAAAATACAAAAATAAACTTAAGAATAAAAAAATTTATAACCATAGATACAGACAAAATAAGAAATAATGATGTATGTCAATCTGTACTGATAAATTTGAAAACTAAGACTATATCAACCCCTATATAGAAGAACTTAAGAAAGCTGCAAAAAAATCACATCCTAAAAGCACTAAGGCTCAGAAAAGGAGATAAAACCTTAAATGAACAGGTTAAATCCCATGTTTTTTAAATTGCTCCAGAAAACAGACTAAAAACAGCTTCCCAATTCTTTTAGTGATACTAAAATCTGATAAAACATACACACACACACACACACACACACACACACAAAATACACCAATCTATTTTTAAATTAACATTAGCGATAAGAATGAAGAAGCATATTAAAACAGTAATACACCATGACCAAAGAAGGTTCATTTTAGGAAAACAGTTAATATTAGAAAAATCTAGTAATGTAACTGATCATATTTCTTAAAATATCTATTTTTATGAGACTTTTAAATAATAAAAAATGGACATTAAATATAATCAAATGCCTTTTTGATATCTATGGAGATCATGCTTTTCTGCTTTAAGCTACTAATACATTTAAAAGACATTACCTGAAACCAACGGCCATTGTTAGACTCAAGGGTAACACACTAGAGTATTCCCATTAAGATTAAGAGAAATCTTCCACATTTTTTCTATTGCCCCCTTTTTTTTTCTAATCAGTATATTATATAATAAAAAATATAAGATTATTTCCATTTGGGAGGAAAATGATAGATTTTATTAATCTTTACCACATATTCATACTAAAAATTATTGCTATATTGCAACTATTTTTCCCCTAACTTCACGTTTCAAGTGGAATGGCAAACTAGAGAATGAGAGTGCTGCTTCCTTCTAATATAAGTACATTCATTTGCTACTTTCTAAAGTGGGATGAGAGTCGTGAGATTGGTGAAGGAGATGAGAATTTACCTAAATAGCTAAAAAGCCTCACAACTTCAGAGGTTTATCAATTAATGGAAACCAAGAAAAACAAAGAATTAAGATCCATTCAATCAATATTTGCCTTAGAAGAGACTGCACAATGCAATCAAATGTTACATAGAAATGTGAAGTCACTAATTCTAACTTTCAGAATCATTTTGAGAGTCAAAATGCCTATTTTTATAATCCTGAAATGAAACTACAGAACTCATTTACTTTACTCTGGCAGCAAAAGGAAGGAATTAAATGGCTGAAATGTTCTAAACTACTGTTGTAATATTCAAAGTCTTAGAAAAGCACACTTAAGAAAATATCCTTTGCAATTATATACTAACCTCCATGCAGCTAAGGCCCTTCTAACATCTTTCTCATGAAACTTTGTCATCTAGATAAGTGCCATGCAAAAGAACTTTCTGAGAAGATGAAAAATTCTACATCTACACTGTCTAATAAGGTAGCCATGAGCCAAATGTAGCTATTTAGCACTAGAATTGTAGGTAATGCTAAATTTTTTAATTAAATTTTAAATTTTATTTAAATGTAGTTACTTTAAATTTAAATAGCCATATATTGCAAGAGTACATTCTAGATCGTTTAACAAAAGGATCCTGGAGTTAGGTGTTCTAGTACTGTTGTGACTAGTAAACTCAGAGCTATCTTTTAGTAAATACTGGGCTCTAAAGCAAAGAAACCTAGAAGAAAATTCTTGGAATTCCCTTCCATTCTTGTCTCTTCCTCTTCCCTTCCATAAGAGCTCCCCAAGCTTCTCTCCCCTGGAATGGCTGAACTTCCCTTTAAGGATAGGGCAAATATTTCTAAGTCATTTAAAACACCTCTATAAGCAGTCCTAAACCTTCAAAAAAAAAAAAAAAATACTAAAAAGCCCCCTTGGATATCAGATTTAGAAGATTAAAATCTAAATGATCTCACACATATGGTATGTCAATCACAAAACTTAGAACTTAAGTTTTTTTCTCTTTTACTAAGTTATTAATGTCCTAAGTCATAAGGAATAGACAAAGATTCCATAAATTCAGAGTTGAAACTAACTCACGGCACCCAGAACTACATACAGCAGATGCTTAGTAAGGGTCAAATAGCTAAGTAGACCAAATTACTCAACAAGTCAACATTCAAATCTATGATCCATTCCAATTTACTCTTGCTTTTAAAACAAAATATAAGTCAGATAGCAACAACTTCACACCACTTTTTTATTCATCACCACTCTAACATCTGGAAAAGACTATGTTAATATTTTTATGAAAGGAAACATTTAATTCACTATCTGCAAAGAGATACTAGCATTTATAATTTACAATAATTTGTTCTATAGGTTTAAGATGAATTTGTTGGCTAATTCTTAAAAATCACCATACTAAAAGTAGGTTCTTACAAAATTATAAAAATACAGCTATATAAAATCAAACTACAAAAGGAATAAAGACAAACGTAAATAAAACATGAGAAATTACAGATGATGCCATATACATAATATGAAGTAACATAAAATCAAACTTTTCACTGGACCGAGAAATTAATCTACTTTTTATTCAGGAACTCAAGTTACACACATCAATAAATACCTATGGAGAAAGTAGGCATTTCTTCTACTCCTTAAGTTTTCATAATTCACAGATTTATTTTAATGTGATAGCTTATTAAGAAACATAATTTATATTACCCATTAACTATAATGCTACTTAGAATCAGGAAACTAATGCTACTTAAACTCAGGCAACTGCTTTACCTATGGGACTTTTTGCTCCAGTAGCAATTGGTGACAAAGATAAAAACAAGTGAAATACATTATGCAAATAGTAGAGCTGATGAACCTAAGAAGGATCATCTGAAAGCAAAGAAAGACCATTGAAGCAAAAGTTAGGAATATAATCAAGTTTTGGATTTGACAAGTGATGTTCAGATTTTTTAACAGACAAACTAAACTTAGATTAAAACACATTTCTGTTACCTTTGTTTTGCAAATAAAAATTTTACATCATTCTTCAACTTCCTAGTTCTTATGAATATTGCTTTCCTCTTTGAAACTTTTTATAATATGATTTTTTTAAATGATTAAACTTCTATTTTACTTAGTTGAGTGAATCCTTATTTATCAGAACATGTCTATAATAACAGTAGAGGATCTTGTCTCTCCACAGAGGGTGCCAAAAACACATATTCGTATTTTAATAAAAGAAAAATTGTATTAAAATTGTAATAATATATATCAATAACAAAAAATGAATACAAGTCATGTTTGACTTCTGCAATGACGTGAGGTGCTCAAAGTAGTACCACCAGCATCCAGACACTTCTGATTATGATGAACTACTGCTTGAGCATAGTTTTTGCTCCTTTATCAAAAATTATTTGTCCATAAATTTTTGGATTTATTTTGGGGTTTTCAATTCTGTTCCATTGGTCTATGTGTCTGTTTTTCTGCCAATACCAAGCTGTTTTGATTATTGATGCTTTGTAGTATAAATTGAAATTGGGGAGTGTGATACCACCAGCCTTATTCTTTTTATGTAGTATTGCCTTGGTAATTTGAGGTCTTTTGTGGTTCCATACAAATCTGATAATTTTTAAAATCTATTTCATGAAAGTATGATTGTGGGATTTTGATGGGAATTGCATTAAATCTGTAAAGTGCTTTGGGTAATATGGCCATTTTAACAATTTAACTCTTTCTATCCATGAACACGAAGTATCTTTCCATTTCTTTGTGTCCTCTTCAATTTCTTTCAAAAGTGTCTTATAGTTTTCCATGTATAAGTCTATCATGTTCTTTGTTAATTCCCAGGTATTTCATTCTTTTTGTTCCTATAGCAAAAGGTAATGACTCATTTATTTTTCTGAAGATTTGTTACTTGTATATAGGAATGCTGTTGATTTTTGTACCTTGATTTTATATCCTGCAACTTTACTGTATTAACACAAGTTTTTAAAATATGGCAACTTAAAAAAATAACATGTTAGCTCAGATACTGCATTCAGTATTACCATGGATTACTGATTGACCCAATATTAAATGAACACTCAACCACTGTGCTGGGCTCATTGATACAGCAGTAAGAGAGTGAGTTCCTTAAAGACCTAGTTTCCTCCCAACATTTTATTTATTATTTAGTTAACTAATTCAGGCATCTGAAATAAGCTTCAAAGTCATAAGAACTAAGATACTTATCAGTCATTGTTTGAAAGTTAATTTCAGGCTTGAATACTCTTAACTAGCTTGCATCAGTAAGGCATGTGCAATAGTATCAATAAAAAGAAATACTATAAATATATTAGCCACCATCACAATCCCACACTCTTCTGCAAAAAAAAAAAAAAAAATTCACATTATTCAGTTCTCTCAAAACTAGAGAAAATTCAACATTACTTTCATTTTGCAAAGTACAGAAAAAGCTTATGTTTTCTGTAAAAAGGAATAGTTCTCAAATGTCTTAAGGTCATAAAACCGTTATGTATTCACTTTTAAAATCAAGATCCTCAATTCTTTCTGTGGTTAGTCTATATAATGGGCCTCAAATAAACCTCAGAGATCTAATCAGAGTTAGAAGACAGTTTTTATCACCTAGTCTAGTTCCCATAACATGTAGCTTGAACCTTTATAGTACCCCAAGCAAAGGTGGCTACTTTTAATGGTTTACTACTGGTACAAGGGAACTAACATTCCCAAAAAGCAATTCTATTCATTTCCCAATACTGTAGATATTGACCATTATTCTTTAGAATTAAACCTGTATATACTTCTCTACAAATTTCACCTTCTGGTCCAAGCTGTGTCTTTCAGCTTCACACAAGGCATACCTAATTTTTGTGTCAATCAGATTTTGAATTTGAATTCTCTCTTTAAAATAGTTGAACACCCTACTTCCTTCAACCATTGTAAAATAAGTCTTGGCCACCAATTTCTGGAACCTTTTAGGATTCTCACAGAATGTAGGGTTTTTCTTTCATTATTAAAAGCTTGAAAATCCAGTTAATTGAACTAGAATTTTAGCAATAATATGAAACTAGGGATAACCACCAAAGTACAAGGTTTCTCAAAGAGTTAGGACATCAAAGGCAAATGCTAAATGAGGTAATTCAACTTATGGTTAAGACTACCAGTTATGGAATCACACAGCCTGAGTTCATACTGCCTAGACAACTCACTTTCTATGTGTCCTCTGATAACTTGATTAATCTCTCTAAGCTTCAGTTTCCCCATATGAAAATATTGGTAATATATATATCTACCTCATAATGTAAGAAGTAACAGAAATAATCCATGGAAAGCATTTGTCACCTACTGTTTACAATCAATAAATGTATTCTTACTGCTATTATTCTACTGATGAATAATGGGGAGAGGGGCTCAAAACTCTCCAACAGTCACTGCATGAACTGTAATTAGCATCATTATGTTTCCAGTAGCTATGACCATAGCATTTGTATTTAAAACACAGAATAAAATGAGCAAATGTATCATTCATCTGGCTGTATTACCAGGATACTCTGATTCTGGTCAAATTCCCCTTGAAAGATGAGTTTCACCTAAGAAGGCTCATTGACATCAAAAATTGTATTCCTCAGAAGAGAAAGGAGGAATGTATAGTACATCTCTCTATATAAGTAAATATCTGTCTCAATAATTCCATGAGAAATGCCTCTCTTCCCTCATTTCAAGGGCATCCCATGAAATGTAGTACAGTATAAGTCCTCCCTTAACATTGTTGATTGGGTCTTAGAACTGTGGCAAAATGACATATAATGAAACCAATTTACCATAGACTAATTGACATAAACAACAGTTAAGTTCCTACAGCATCTCATGAACATTATAATACAATGACATTGAATGAAACAATGTTATTCAAGAAACTTATGTATTTTAAAGACTTAAATTACCTGATGTACGGTTCATGTGTTTTCTAGCTCAAATGGAGGTAGCTTTAAAAAAACCCAAAATAACAACAACAACAGCAACACTTTATTTTTTTAGAGCAGTTTTAGGTTCAATGCAGTATTAAGTAGAAGGTTCATAAGCAAGGATTTCCCACCTACTCCATGTCACCGCCCATACCAAGGCTCCTCCCTCCCCCATTATCAGCATCTTCCACCAGAGTGGTACATTTGTTATGACTAATGACTCTACAAAGAAACACCATCATCAACCAAAGTCCACAGTTTACATCAGGGTTCACTCTTAGTGTTGTATGTTCTACAGATTTGGACAAATGTGTGATGACATGTACCCACTATTACAGTATCACACAGAACAGTTTCGCTGCCCTAACAAATACTCTGAGCTCTGCCTTTTCACCCCTCTCTCTCCCCTAAACCTTAGTGGCTGGTGATCTTTATACTGTCTCCAAAGTTTTGCCTCTTCTGCAACATCACATAGTTGAAATCATACAGTATGTAGCCTTTTCAGATTGGCTTCTCTCACTCAGTAATATGCATTTAAATTTCCTCCATGTCTTTTCATGGTTTGAGGTTCATTTCTTTTAGGCACTAAAAAAATGTACCACAGTTCATTTATTCATTCACGTACTGAAGCGCATCTTGCTTGCTTCCAAGTTTCTGTAATTATAAATAAAGCTGCTATAAATATCTATGCGCAGGTTTTTATGTGGACATAAGCTTTCAACCCCTTTGGGTAAATACTAAAGAGTGCAATTGCTGGGTCATTAAAGTAAGAGGATGTTGAGTTTTGGAAGAAACCACCAAACTATCTTCCAAAATGGCTGTACCATTCTGCATTTCCACCAGCAGTGAATAAGAGGTGCAGGTGTTCCAGATCCTCGCAGGCATTTGACGTTGTCATCAGTGTTCTGGATTCTGCCATTCCAATAGATGTGTAGTGTTATCTCTCTATATATTTACATTTCCCAGATGACCTATAATGTGAAGCACCTTTTTCATATGCTTATTTGCCATCTGTATATATTCTTTGGTGAGATTATCTGTAAGGTCTTTGACTTGTTTTTTAATCAGGTTGTTTGTTTTCTTATTTATTGTTCAGTTTCAAGGATTCTTTGTATATTTTGGTTAACTCCTTTCTCTAATATGTCTTTTGCAAACATTTACCCCCAGCTAGTCTTTACATTTTCTTGACAGTACATTTTGCAAAGCAGTTGTAAATTTTAACGAAGTCCAGCTTATCAATTAATTCTTTTCATGGATCAAGCCGTCGGTGTTATAGCTAAAACATCATCACTAAACCCATGGTCATCTGTAACAGACTTTCCTTCCATGTTATTATCTTCTGGGAGTTTTATAGTTTTGCATTTCACATTTAAGTCTGTAATCTATTCTGAGTTAATTTGTGAAAAGCTAAAGTCTGTGCCTAGATTTCATTTTTTTGCATGTGATGTCCAAGTGTTCAGCATCATGTGTTGAAAAGGCTACCTTTGCTACTGGAGCTGCCTTTAGTTTTATAGTTTACACAACATTGTGTGTAAACTATAAAATTCCTATAAAGCAGATGTGATTCTATTTGTGCTTCTGAGTAAAAGATGGTCAAATCTCAGAATGCCTGATAATAATCACAAAGAGTTACACAAATAAAACACAAAGAGAATTCAAGATATACTCATCTAAGGTTTAGAGGTTGGCAAAGTCAAGAGCTAGGATCAATAAAGCAATGGGGGGAAGAAAAAACCTTAGGAGTCATAGGGTTATCAGAGGTGGCTGAATTGTGTAAATGCCAGGCAGCTAAAGAGAAGAATATCTCTTCTCTTGAAGGATTCTATCTCTACTTATAAGAAAGGTTTCAGAAATTCACCAGTTTCATTTTCCCTCAACTCTTCTCTCAATTTCCTCTATCTAGGCACTGGGCATCTGTGAATGGGGCATCTGCCATTGAATTTTACAGATTAATAACCACACATCCCATGTACTGAAGTTAAAATCTTATTCAGGTATTAAAACACTACTCTTAAATTCAGAGCATTTGCCACAATAAATGCATACAAATATTAAACTGATTCACAGGTAGATTTTACTTATAATTCCACCCAGAAAAAGAACCTGTATTTTAAAAATTACTCTGAGATTTTCCATAGTGCATCTGCACAGCTGTTTTAACTGAAACATGCATCTTCCTTCCTATCAGAAATGGCTCACTTCAGGCTGAAAATGAAACTGCTCTTTTATGAAAGAAACATGCTCTTTACTGTTGAAATCTACTCCCTCTTCCTTACTTCTTTCAGAAAAAACCTAATTTATTTATGTACTTTAGAAGTGGGAAAGTGGCAAGCATAGAACAAAGGCTGATTTGCCAGCTTGCAGTCTATGTTGATGGTGAATAGACCTGAATTATTAAGTGCACTGCAAAGAGTGGCTACAAAGTGAGACATATGAAAACTATTACAAAAGTAAAATGAAATGGGTCACATGAATATCCTCACGGTATGAACAAAAAAAAGAGGGCAATGCTGGCAAGCCTGAGAAAATCAACAACTGGAAGTAACCACAGGGATGCTCTGATCATAAAAAAATTCTCAATTAAGTGGGTTATGATGGGAAGTCACGCCCTAAGGCTTATAGGATAGATTAATCTCTACCTTGAGCAAGCCCTATCCATTGTTTTTGTGCATCTAGAATAACATACTTAAAATGTCAAAATGATCTCTCCTCCAGACCTCCAAATATAAACACCCGCAGTACCCAGCAAGACATTCCCAACATTCCTCTTTATTATCTTTTACCTGCATACCTCTGTAAACTATGTATATTAAATTTTAACTAGCCTTCACCAATCAATGCAAAAGAGGTATGTATCTCTCCAGTTTACTTTTTATCCAATCCTAGAAATTTCATTGCTTTATTTTCTCCCACCCGCCTCCTTAATCTACCACCAATGAATTTCATGTAACTTTCCTTATGTCTTCTTCTTTGATTCTAACATATAAAATAAAATACAAAATTGTGCTTCTCTGGAGCATTTTCTCAATCCTTTGAGATTTTGCTTCCAGGACTAACCCCTAAACCATGGCTCAAATGAACTCTTAAACCTTTCTTTACGTTTGGAATTTCTTTTGTTGACAAGGGAAATATCTTGAGAGGTTAAATTTAGGCATATTAAAAGAAAGAAAAATATTTATTTATATTTACCGCCACTACCAATATATTCCTGAAATGTTGGCAATGGATCAGGAGTATGTATACTCATAGAGGAAAGGAGTCTCTTAAAACTGAAGCCCTAAACCTCTAAAATCACATGCAAAATTTGTTGTATACACAGACCTGTTTCTAAAGGGAGGGTTCAATTAGCAACTTTGAAACAACAGAAAAATTTTAATGTTGGCTATTTACTGTTTACATTAAGACTGATGAGCAATACTTAAAATTTGGATTAGAATTGGCCACATAAAAATAGGTTAAGTATAGTAAGTTTCAGTACCATATAATGTGCATGACTTAATGAAATAACTATCACTATCTAAAAAATGGAAGACCTTTCAAGAAGTTAAAAGCTTCAAGGTATGTATTTGTGAAAACAACAAAACTACTGAAAAAAATTTAAAAGACCTATATAAATAAAAAGATATTCCATGTTTATGAAACAGAAGAATTAATATTGTTAAGGTGTTAATACTCCACTAATTGATGTACAGATTCAATGCAATTTCTATCAAAATCTCAGTTGCCTTTTTTGTAAAACTGACCAGCTGACTCTAAAATTCATATAGAAATACAAGAGACCCAGGTCAGCCAAAATAATCTTGAAAATGAACGAAGTTGGAACCTCAAACTTTCTAAGTTTCAAACCTGGTACACCAAACTACAGCCATCAAGACAGTATGCTACTGGCATAACAACAGGTATACAGGTCAATGGAATAAAACTGAGAATTCAGGAAAACACCTTTACATTTATATTTATGGTCAAATGATTTTTGACAAGGATGTCAGAACAATTCAATGGGGAAAGAATAATCTTCTCAATAAATGGTGCTGGGTGGGACAAATGAATATTCACATGCGAAAGAATGAAGCTGGATCCTTACTTCATATTATATACAAAAATTAACCCAAAATCAAATCTATAAAACTCTTAGACGAAAACATAAGAGTTAATCTCTGAAACTTTAGATTAGGTACTGGCTTTTTAGGTATGACACCAAAAGCACAAATGGCAAAAGAAAAATAATAGATAAACAGGATTTCATCAAAATTTAAAACTGTGCTTCAAAGGATAATACCAAGAAAGTGAAAAGACAATCCACAAAATAGGAGAAAATTGTTGCAAACCACGTATCTGATAAAGGATTTATATTCAGAATATATAAAGAACTCTTCTATCTCAACAATGAAAAGACAAATAACAATTTAAAAATGGGTAAATGATTTTAATGCACATTGCTGAAAAATATACAAATTGCCAAGAAGCATAAAAAAAATACTGAACATTTTAGTCATAAGGAAGCAAATCAAAATCACAATGAGATACCAGTTCATACCCACTAGGACAGTTAAAATTAAAAAATAGACAGACAATAACAAGCACTGGTAAGGATATAGAGAAATTGGAATCCTCGCACACTGATGGTATAATTGTTAAAATGTTGCATCCACTTTGGAAAACAGTTTGGCTCTTCCTCAAAAAGTGAAACAGAGATTTACCATATAATGCTACATGACTCCATACAACATCAAAATTCGATTCCTACGTATACCCACGAGAATTAGAAATACAGATTCACCCATAAACTTGTACATGAACATTTATAGCAGCATTATTTATAACAGTAAAAATGTAAAAAGATACAAATATTCATCAAATGATGAATGAATAAACAAAAAGTAGTATGGCCATACAATAGAATATTTGGCAATAAAAAGAAACGAAGTACTAACACATGCTACGACATGGAGGAACCTTGAAAACATTATGCTAAGTGAAAGAAGTCTGACACAAAAGACCACATCTTGTATGATTTCATTTAATGAGATGTCCTAAATAAGCAGTTTAGTAACACAAAGTCGTTTAGTAACTGCCAGATGCTGGGAAGCGGGGAGAAAGGAAGTAATTGCTAATATTTTTAAAGGGCAGTTATGAAAGTGTTCTGAAAATGACTTTACAATGTTTCAAAATACAACAACACACCAAAAACCACCAAATTGTACACTTTAAAATGATGAATTTTATATTATATAAATGATACCTTACAAAAGCTATTATAAAAACAACAAAAACTTTTCAAGGTATGAATGATGGAGGCAAGGAGCTGTGCTGGAAGCACAGAAATGGTTCTGCTACAAATTATTACCAAAAAAGGAAGGAGGAATGTCTTAGTCACTACTTTCTAAGAACATTAAAACAGTTTTTCCAGATGATCGTAATTACTGACAAGCTCACAAAGCAAAAAGTAGTACAGTAAGTTTGTTCTTTAGAATGAATTGCACCAGTATGCTATAAATGTATTAAAAACAGAAGTTACATTATGATGATCAGAGCAATCTACCACTTGAGGAAAAAATAAGAATCTCTTAAATATAATTTTTTTTTTTATAATTTATTTTTATTTATTTTTGTTTTTTGTATGTGGGTAGTTCCCTGGCCAGGAATCGAACCTAGGCTGCAGCGCTGACAGCGCCAGCGACAAAGCCTTAAGCCATTACACCACTAGGGAACTCCCAATATAATTTTTTTTTTTTAAAGGCTGCTTCAAAGAACTAAAGAGACTCATATTACCCTAGATCTGCCCATTTTCTCTAACTTTGCTCAATGAAATTAACCAAAGAAAAAATTTCAAGACACGTGTTCTATCAGGGTAACAACTAGGCTAATTTAGGAACTGATACAATTGAGCTACTAAACTAAAAGGAAATAAAATTAAACACTCAAATCTTTCAAAATTATAGTCAGTTTGCCAATATAAACCAGAAACACTATAGAATTCAGACATTGCACCATTCTAAGAAGTTACCACACTATTACTCAAAAAATGAAAAGTTAAGAATAAAAATTAGTTATTGTCTTTGTGCACGTCATGTTTTATCTATCTGAGGTCTGATCTGGAGTGGTCACCTATTTTGTCAAAGTATGGCAGACTCATTTTACTTATTACTATTCAAGAGGACCAGAAAGTAAACTTTTTTTCCCTAATGCTCAACAGTTACCATTCATTGAATACTCAATGTATTTAAAGCATAATTTTAAAGGCTTCACACACTCCATATCAAATTATTTAGTATTTACAGCAATCTGAAGGCAGGAATTATCATCCGTTTTAAAAGGAAACAAGCATCTACACCTTGGTCTAATCAGGCAAGCTACTAAGAAATGTCACTGTCCCTTCCCAAGGAAAAGAAAAGGTCAAACCCCATTTTTAAGTTTCATTACAGCCTAAGGAAAGATTACAAAATGCACTATTGGCATATTTTCTCTGATAGTCAAATGGCTATGAAAATGTGGCAGTCTCTGGGCAATTAGTTTTGCAGTTAACACTCTGCTAATACTGCATGACCTCATCATTGATATCATCCAAGAGGATGGGTAACTAACTGGTTTACTTTCCTTTTGTTACTTTCGATTCTTTTTTTTTTAAATAAATTTATTTTACTTTTTTTTTTTTTTTTTTGGTATGTGGGTAGCTCCCTGACTGGGAATCGAACCCAGGCCGCAGTGCTGACAGCGCCAGCGCCGAAGCCTTAAGCCACTACACCACCAGGGAACTCCTACTTTCAATTCTTAACTAATCTCCTTCCCAACACAGACACAGAAAGCCAAAAATGTCAAAAGAAAAAAAAAATCCAATTTATTCTAAATGCAGTATTTGCATTTAAAATATGCACATATAGAAGCAACAGAAATACTTACTTTCCCCTCCATGAATGTTTTGTTGTGTAGAAACATGCCAGATCCTTATTTTCCCTAATTATGTTCATTTTGTGCTGAAACCTGGAAGATAAAAATATGTGTGAATTTAGTACAATGTTATCCTTTAGAGTTTTTCTGAATCTCCCATACCATACTTTCACAGCCTGCCATAAGATACTGACTTTAACGCACAATTTCTTCTATTAATACAAGACCATAAGATTTTAAAGGTTACCTCTTCATCACAGCCTTTGGCACACTGTACTGTGATTGCCTGCTTCCTCCGCTACAATGGGTTTCTTGAAGGCAAGAACTGCCTGCCCGCTCTATCAACAAACATCCCAAGTATAGAAAATCTAGTAAGAAGTTAAAGTAAATGGAGCTTAAATCTCACACTGGCACCTAAAAATGTCTGCCAAGTGTCACACCAATATGAAAAGATTTATGGTGAGTTGCTAAGTACCAGCTATTTTGTTGTCGCTATCAAAAACTTTAAAGGGAACCTATGATAAATAAGAATCAACTTTAAGTTGATTCTTATAAATAACAATATTCTCATTATAAAAGTAATACATTTCCATAGTAAGAAATCTAAAATGTTCATCAGTAAATAATCTTTCATCCAACATTCAAAGATAATCATTCTAGCCTCCTTCATTCGTCTATATAGGGAAAAAAGGTGTTTTATTTTTTAAAACAAAACTGAGATGTCATTTATACCACTTAACCCATTTTTACAAATTTTTAACCTTTTCTCATAGAATTAAATATTCTTTGAGTAGATGATTTTTAAGGCTACATGGTATTCCATTGTATGACTATAACTAGAACAAGTGCAGAAATTGAGAGTACGTGTTTAGAAACTTTTGTGGCAGTTTGGTTAGTGAACTCCTCTGGTTAAATAGGATCTAAAACAGTTCAGGACTGTCGAACTTGTGTGGCGAATCACACCTGGTACGAGTTTCCTACTGGCCTCATGCAAAGGGACCATGCTATGTGCAGTATTTTAAAATGAGTTTGTTCACTGTAATCCTGAAGTGTATAAAATCCAGAATCCATTTATTTCATGAAAAATTTAAATTTAGCTAAGTTTACAGGATAAATTGTTTGAACTGCTACTAATGAAAGACTGATAAATTCTGAAAATACTATAACATTTGCTTCGTACCAAATGAAAGTTTAAAATGAATATGGCCACTTACTACTTCTTTTGTGACTTGGCTATTTCTTCCTACCTCAATAATTAGAAATGCAGCATAAAGAATATTTTAAGATACATATCAAAGTGTCAATAATGCAAACTGAATGGTTGGAACTGTGATTCACTTAACCTTCTTTTTACATTTTTACACACTGGTCTCAATTGTTTTTTTTAGTTGGCAACTATTCTTTTCATAATTAGAATAAAATCCTTTTATTTCAAAAACATTTTTGTAACAGCTTTTAAGACAAGTCACATACCATACAATTCATCCTTTTAAAGTGTAAAATTCAGGGGTTGTTCAGAGTTCTATAACCAACACCACTATTTTTAGAACATTTTATCACCCCCAAAAGAAACTCTGCTAGCAGTCACTCCCCATTCCCCTTCACTCCTAGCACGTGGCAACCACTAATCTGCTGTGTCACTACAGACTCGTCTATTTTGGACATCTCATATAAATGGAATCATACAATATGCGGTCTTGGTGACTGGCTTCTTTCACTTAGCATAACGTCTTCAAAGCTTATCCACACTGTGGCATGCATTACTTGGTTTCCTTCTGTTGTATACATAACATCACCCTTTGTTTATCCATTCATCAGTTGATGAACATGTATATTGCTTCTACCTTTTGGCTATTATCAACAATGATGCTCTGAACATTTGTTTTGTATGAATGTTTGCATTTCTCTTGTATATATAGCTGAGCGGCAAAAAATTTTTTGAAGACACCTGTTTTGAAATTGCTTTCTTCATTCCTGTTTGTTGTATATTAGCAAATTAGTGAGGCCCTATGGACTCTATGTAGATATTTATATGGCTCACACCCTTACTTCCTTCAATCTATATTCAAATGTCACCTATTTAAAATGAATTCTACCCTATCTTATTTCAAACTGTATCCACTCCCCTCATTCTATATTCTCTATTCCCTGTGACTCCTGCTTATTTTTCCTCCAGGGCACCTTTAATAGTTTGATGTGCAATTTATTATATTTACTATTCATTTTACCCTACTAGAATATCGAGAGAGAGGCAT